>JASVEL010011185.1:0-19606 GCA_032618575.1 Nicotiana noctiflora
CATAACTTGAACTCGCGACCTATAGGCTACACTAAAATAACTTTATCATTGCTCTAAGACTCCCCTTAACTACTGTAAAGGTATTTATCTAATTTCACTTTTTACGAAGAGTTACCTTTAGACTGTTTTGGTAAAACATTTTTATAATATTTAGCTAGGAGTATTTAATATGACAAGGCTAATATACTATTTGGAAATATATATGCATAGAACTTTGAAAGGCTTAATACTAAAAACTCTTTAAATTTTGATTAAATTTGCAACTTGCAGGCTTAAATTATGTGGGGTTTCCATTACATTTGAACTACAAGATTGGTGTTAATTACAAATTGAGCCAAATTGCAAATTAAGCCACCAAATGTGACCATTAACTATTACAATAAATGTTCTAATCTTGACATGCTTTTTCTTTTTTTGTTGACTTCCTCATCCTAGTCATGATATGTGTCTCAACATTGGTCAGTAAGAGATCAATCATTAAAGTATCTTATATTTTTTTAAAAAAAAGAAAATTTTGTATTTACAGCCATTCATTTCTTGGGTGGAGAACCGAAATAATGCTCAAAAACACAAAAAATACCAAAATAAACCAAAAAAAAAAAAATACATAATTAACCATTTCGCAGTATAAAACTGCGAAATGTACAAACGTCCGTTTGTACATTTCGCAGTTTTATACTGCGAAATGTATTAAAAAATTTTTTTTTTTTAGAAATTTTGGCCGTTACAGTTAATGAATAAAAAAAATTTTTTTTTAAAAAATAAGGCATTTCGCAGTTTTATACTGCGAAATGCAATTCGCAGTTTTGTACTGCGAATTGCATTTCGCAGTATAAAACTGCGAAATGCCTACTCTTGCTATATCCGCCCGCCCCTTCTCCTTCCTCTCCTCCACTCTCAAACTTCAATTCTTTTAAAATTCCCCTCGGCCCCCCCTCAAATTCCCTTCAAATTTTTGCCAAAATTTTGATTTCCAAGTCCCACCCGTCCCCTTCAAGTGCAATATAAGTGGGGCCCACCCGAAGATACTGTTGGACACGAATTCGGTAACAAAATTTCAGTTTTACAGCTTTAATTTGAGGTATTTGAATAAATTTTAATGTTGGTATATTTATTGTTTTAGTATTACATTAATATGTTATTGTATATCATGTTAGCGTAGAGCCTGTTAGCATAGAGCCTGTTAGTGTAGAGCCTGTTAGCGTAGAGCCTTGTATCGTAGAGCCTTATTTAATTTTAGCGTAGTCTTTTAGTATGAAAATATTAAAATTGAGATTTAGCATAATTAATCATTAATATGTGGTCCCGAGCCTCAAAAATCAAGCCTGGAACCTTTAAACAACCGTTATATGAAATTATACGTAATTTAATTAATTAAGTTAACAAAATTATGAAAATATTAAAATTGAGATTTATAATAATTAATCATTAATATGTGGTCCCGGGCCTCAAAAATCAAGCCCGGAACCTTTAAACAACCGTTATATGAAATTATACGTAATTTAATTAATTAAGTTAACAAAATTATGAAAATATTAAAATTGAGATTTATAATAATTAATCATTAATATGTGGTCCCGGGCCTCAAAAATCAAGCCTGGAACCTTTAAACAACCGTTATATTAAATTATACGTAATTTAATTAATTAAGTTAACAAAATTATGAAAATATTAAAATTGAGATTTATATTAATTAATCATTAATATGTGGTCCCGGGCCTCAAAAATCAAGCCTGGAACCTTTAAACAACCGTTATATGAAATTATACGTAATTTAATTAATTAAGTTAACAAAATTATGAAAATATTAAAATTGAGATTTATAATAATTAATCATTAATATGTGGTCCCGGGCCTCAAAAATCAAGCCTGGAACCTTTAAACAACCGTTATATTAAATTATACGTAATTTAATTAATTAAGTTAACAAAATTATGAAAATATTAAAATTGAGATTTATAATAATTAATCATTAATATGTGGTCCCAGGCCTCAAAAATCAAGCCTGGAACCTTTAAACAACCGTTATATTAAATTATACGTAATTTAATTAATTAAGTTAACAAAATTATGAAAATATTAAAATTGAGATTTATAATAATTAATCATTAATATGTGGTCCCAGGCCTCAAAAATCAAGCCTGGAACCTTTAAACAACCGTTATATTAAATTATACGTAATTTAATTAATTAAGTTAACAAAATTATGAAAATATTAAAATTGAGATTTATAATAATTAATCATTAATATGTGGTCCCGGGCCTCAAAAATCAAGCCTGGAACCTTTAAAAAACCGTTATATTAAATTATACGTAATTTAATTAACTAAGTTAACAAAATTATGAAAATATTAAAATTGAGATTTATAATAATTAATCATTAATATGTGGTCCCAGGCCTCAAAAATCAAGCCTGGAACCTTTAAACAACCGTTATATTAAATTATACGTAATTTAATTAATTAAGTTAACAAAATTATGAAAATATTAAAATTGAGATTTATAATAATTAATCATTAATATGTGGTCCCGGGCCTCAAAAATCAAGCCTGGAACCTTTAAAAAACCGTTATATTAAATTATACGTAATTTAATTAACTAAGTTAACAAAATTATGAAAATATTAAAATTGAGATTTATAATAATTAATCATTAATATGTGGTCCCGGGCCTCAAAAATCAAGCCTGGAACCTTTAAAAAACCGTTATATTAAATTATACGTAATTTAATTAACTAAGTTAACAAAATTATGAAAATATTAAAATTGAGATTTATAATAATTAATCATTAATATGTGGTCCCAGGCCTCAAAAATCAAGCCTGGAACCTTTAAACAACCGTTATATTAAATTATACGTAATTTAATTAATTAAGTTAACAAAATTATGAAAATATAAAATTTTTCTATGTAATAATTAATTTTTCTTATTTATAGTACACGACATGGCATCTCGTCAACCTGCACACCCTGGACCTATGGCACCAGGATTATTAGTATTGCAGGGTGACCATAGATCTGAGTCTATTTGGCACGGCCATCTAGCTCTTCAGACTATACGCCCCAGGAGGCCGGACGATCTGTGGGAGTTTTTGGCGCAGCATCCATTTCATCCACGAGTAGTAGACCTTCTACAGTAGACCGGCTTATACAGCATATTTGAGCTGGGACGGATGCAGCTTGACTGGTCGCTCATCACAGCGTTGATAGAGCGGTGGCGACCAGAGACGCATACATTTCACCTGCCTACTGGAGAGGCTACGATCACTCTCCAGGATGTGCAGGTGTTGTATGGATTGCGCATTGAGGGCCGCGCATTGACGCTGCCCCAGGAGTGGAGACGGATGACCCGCGCACAGCTGGCGGATGCGATGGCACGGATGACAGGTTTGCACCCGGAGGGCAACGTTGGTGGTAGTGGTCTCCAGATATCCGTCATTAGAGATTTCATGGCGGAGTTGCATCCACAGTTCACGCAGGAGACAGAGGAGCTGTGGATTATCCGTTTCTCTCGGATGGCATTACTCATGCTATTTGGGTGTGTCTTGTTTCCCAACACGTCGGGGAACAAGATATCGATGCGGTTTCTCCAGCCTCTGGAGGATATGGAGCAGGTGCATCAGTACAGTTGGGCATCTGCTGTTCTGGCGTATCTCTACAGGAGCATGTGCCGGGCTAGCATCGGTGCAGCTATTGATATTGGTGGTTTTTTGCCACTACTGCAGGTGAAAAATACTTTCAAAATTAATTAAGCACAAATTATATATTTTAAAATGACTGATAATTTACATCAATATTTTTTGTTAGGTTTGGGCGTGGCAGCGTATCATGCCACTACAGCCACCTCTGCCGGCACAGGACTATCCGCCCCTCCCGCTAGCTGTGAGATGGATTCTCCGGCGGGGGAATTACCGAGGAGTGGATGTGCACCACAATCTCCCTTATTAGGGATCAGTTGGATATGTTGCATACTTGACAGGTAAACATTTACATAAAGTTGGTTGTTTTAAATGTAGTTGTACCTTGCATACTAATTTATTGTTATTTGTTGTAGTTCATCTGGATGCCGTACACTGATGAGCTACTTGCGCACCTACCTGCTATTTGCTTGGCAGACCGGCTCATATGGAGCAGCTTCCGTCCCATTGATATTCTGGGAATTTGTTGAGTATCATGCGACGGAGCGTGTGCTTCGTCAGTTTGGTCGTCATCAGCCGGTACCGAGTGATCCCTCCTGGGACCCTATTCATTATCAGCGTGACGACCGTCACAACACGAGCCGGGATTACGCAGGGTGGCTGCGTGACCAGGTAGTCCATTGGGAGGAGCGAGCTCAGCGCATCCCGCCACCGCCGACACCGTACCAGGAGGCTAGTATTGCGATTTATGAGGCCTGGTACAGACGTCACACCCGGAAGTATGTCGGGAACCCCATCCACATGCTTGACGGCCGGTACAGACCGTATGCCGGACGACACGAGTCGCTGGTATGTTATTTTGACTTATTAATATCATATAATTATGGCATAGAGTAATTTACTTACTAATTGACTTATTTCACAGGTTAGTTGGTTTCACCGGGTCTACCAGGCTAGTGTCGATACCCAGCAGTCTGAAGACAACCCTGGACTGGTTGACTTTGCACAGATGGTTGCCCAGATGTGTCGTATGGGACTGGAAGAGGCGAGGGAGGGCAATAGGTTAGATGATGAGCCCGATTATATGGATGCAGACGCGTACCAGAGGGGTAGGCCAGTCCCCCGTGCAGGGGCTAGGGCTCGCAGGGGACGACGACGACGTGCACGGCGAGGGGGTGTTGAGGAGCCGGTCGACCCACCTGCAGGGTTTGGAGCTGGGGGGTTTGGAGATGAGCAGGAGGGTTATGTGCCTCATCCAGCTGACCCTTCCAGCAGCATGCAGCGGGATTTTATGACCTATCCAGCTGACCCTTCCAGCAGCATGCAGCGGGGTTTTATGGCGCATCCAGGTGACCCTTCCAGCAGCATGCAGCGGGGTTTTATGACGCATCCAGGTGACCCTTCCAGCAGCATGCCCTCATACGACCCTGGCAGCAGTATGCCCTCATACGACCTTTAGTTGTCATTGCCAGCGACAGAGATGACCCCATCCGGACCATTGCAGATTATGGGTACCTTTGACGGGGATGTACATCAGCACTTCGCTGGCACATCTACTGCAGCTGAGCATCGGCCGACCCGTGACGGGGATGGCGGTCGTAGGT
The DNA here is from genome assembly GCA_032618575.1 of Nicotiana noctiflora. Taxonomy (NCBI): domain Eukaryota; kingdom Viridiplantae; phylum Streptophyta; class Magnoliopsida; order Solanales; family Solanaceae; genus Nicotiana; species Nicotiana noctiflora. The sequence goes on from JASVEL010011185.1 coordinate 5,242, forward strand.
TGAGTTATACATCGTCCCTGCATTTGATGCGGTATGTTTGTATTACTTTTGTTTTTTAATTCTACATTATTTTTACTTTCGATGCAATAAATTCATTACATTTGTTTTTATGCAGTCTTCATCCCAGACCATGTTTGACCATACTACATGCGATGATGAGCTGACCATCGATGAATATACGCAGGACCTCGACGAGACCATTGTGAGAGAAATAATTTGTTAACCATAATAATTTAAATACCTCTCATATTTTATCTAACATTACTTATTTTTTATAGGTTGGTGCCGGCCCAACGGCCTATTCCTCCGACCCTGCAAGTTGTGTTGTAGATGCCGCTGCACATCCTCCCATAAAAAGGCGGCTTGACGATGATGATCCAGATAGTGTGCCAGACCGACAGGGGATGCGGCTTAGGCCAGCAGCAAATTTGAGGCACAAAGCATGCGGCACTCATTGATTTCATTATGTATATACACTTGTGTAAATAATATTTATTCTGAATAAATAAATATTTTTTGATTTCATTAATGTATACATACAAACATAGCATTAATAGTAGAAACAACACTTCCAATTCAAATATAACTAAAGCAATAAATAGAACAATGAGCCAAATATCTATAAACAACACTTCCAATTCAAATATAACTAAAGCAATAAATAGAACAATGAGCCAAATATCTATATATAAAATAGAACACAAACATAACATTCCAATAAAACTTACAACATAATATTCCCATAAAACTTAAAATTGTTCAATACAAACACAAACATACTATTACAGTTAAAATGAAATGACACTTAAACGAGAGTAAAATCAAGTAGACGTTCTATGAGCTTCCATTTATTCTGCGTTCTAGCCACTTAAATTGTTCTAGCAGTCGTTCTTGTTCGTCTTCTAACTCTTTTACTCTCGCCTTAAGCTCCACAATTTCCTGTTTATTTTTTTGGTTTTCTCCCATAGCTGATGCCAATTTCCATTCTGCTCTTAGTTTTTTATTTTTTTCTTCCCTCACCTCGTCCCTGAGTTGTATCCTTCTTATATTGCTATTGTAGTTGCTTTCTGCTTGCGCTAACCACATATTATGCAGATTAAGCATTCGTTCTCTGTAGTTTGCTTGGAGACACTGTTCCTCAGCCCATTCATTGAACTCACACATTGGCTCATTCGGATTTTTGTAGCAATCCATCTGGTTCATGCACATCCAGTAGTGGCGTCCAACATCATCACCTTCCCAACATGTTTGTTGCACACATTTTTTCCACAGTAACACACTGGTGTTCCATATTGAGCCATTTAAAATATTGCACAGTAACACACTTTGAAAATATGAAACGTTCGCAAGAAATATTTGCGCTATGTAAGATTTTAAGCACATGTAATGACGGTAATGAGCCCCGTATTTATAGGCAACATAAACATAAATCGTTATATAATACTACGATTTGCATTTCGTAGTATTAAACTACGAATTACAAAAAAATGCAGCTTTTTCGTAAGAAGTGACAACTTTTTGTAAAGTACGAATTACAAAAAAATGCAGCTTTTTCGTAAGAAGTGACAACTTTACATTTCGTAGTATTGAACTACGAATTACATTTCGTAGTATTGAACTACGAATTACATTTCGTAGTATTGAACTACGAATTACATTTCGTAGTATTGAACTACGAATTACTAGGACACTAAAAATCACATAATTTTAAGGTTTTTTCAAATAAAAGGACAAATTTATATTTGTAGTATTGATCTACGAATTACATGGACGAAATGACATAGATATGACTATTCACATGCTTGTTCATAACTTCACTTTTCGTATTATTATACACTATTTAAAAGTGCACAACATCACATTAAGAAAATTACAACAACATACGTAATTTGAAGAATAATTTTATTTCAAATGCACAAAAGGTACTACATACATATATTACAACTAATAATACAAAAATAAGGAACTAATGTTATGGTTGATAGTTGGGTACATTGGACGAACTTGCACTTGAAGGACATTTACGGCGGTCATGTCCAGTTTGGGAGCATATGCTACATTTACGTGCATAAACAGACTCACCAACATCCATTTGGTTTGGTATACGTGTTCTCTTTTGTACTCTCAACTTGCGCAAGTACTCCTTGTTACATACCAACTTAAAAGGTTCCATCGGCCAATAATGCTCAGCACCTAAAGGATGCAACTTCCCACTATACGTGTCTACGTATGCTGCAACACTGTAGTGCCTATCAATGTAGTTTGTTGCCCCATAGCCAACTTGTTGAAAGCACTTCAATGCATGTGGGCACGGCATGTGGTAGATGGTCCATTTCCCACACGAACATAACCTTCTACTTTCATTCACCGTGTGTACATTATTCCCACGGTGTGCACGATTACCTGTCTTAACTTCGAAAACACCTTGTTCATTGTCGTATTGAAGATAAGAATGCCACTGTGCTCGCTTCCTGTACTTTTCGAATCTTTCCATGGGTTTTGGCATAAATTCAACACCTCTATCCAACAATGACGATGCAACTGCATGCCTTTCAACAAATCTGTCTGCACTCTGTTTGAAAGTCATGCGGACCATGGCAGTGACAGGCAGTCCACGGGCAGATTTCAACAAGCCATTAAATGACTCCGACACATTCGTGGTGAGGGCTCCCCATCGTATGCCACCATCAGCATGCAATGTCCACATTTGAGTGTCATGTTGCATCAACCAACTATAGGCTCGTGGTTCCAACTGCCGGATTGCTTCCATGCACCTATTGAATTTACATAGCTGGTGCTCAGTTGCAGCCATCCACGTTAAGTCATGCAACGCCTTGTCAGGAAATCTCTTTTGAAAATTGGCCTTTAGGTGCCTCACACAGTAACGGTGGTATGCATGCGGTGCCTGCCATTCAGCCAAGTGACGTACAGAACTTAAAATACCACCATGGCGATCAGAAATTAGACAAATACCTGAACGCTGTTTCACAACGTGTTGCTTCAAGTGGTTCAAGAATTGCGTCCACGTCTCTTCACTTTCGTTCGCACAAATGGCAAAAGCAAGTGGAAATATTTGGCCATTGGCATCTATAGCAACTGCAATCAAAAGTTTAATATCATACTTTCCATAGACATGAGTACCGTCTACGGAAATTACAGGACGACAATGCACAAAACCATCTATTGCTGGTTTAAATGACCAAAATACATAGTTGAATATAAATTCCGGCCTGCCAGGACTTCGCTCGCGCCTCCATTCAACAATAGTACCGGGGTTAAATTGTTGCAGTGCAGCCATGTACCTGGGAAGATTTGAAAAGGACTTATCCCAGTCGCCATAAATTAGTTCAAAGGCACGTTTGCGATCGAGATATGCCTTTCTTTTACTTATAGTACAACCATACTCCTTGTGGACAACTGTAATACACTCTTTAATCTTAAATCTAATAGACACTTCCAAAAATGGAACCAAGACAAGAGAAATCAAGTCAACATCCAGGTTGAAGTGGTTCTCATTGAATGTGTCCATTTCACATCTATGATCGCTAATAAATTTACCAATTTTCCACAAACCAGATTTTTTCTTTGTAGCACGAAGCATCCAATGACAGCCCAAGAACCACCGGCGACATACAACCTTGTATTTATCCCTAGTTGACTCATTTATCGTCATCTCACGAGACTCCCTTATGGTATAGATTTTTACAGCCCTAACTAGGCGAGCTTTGTCAGGGAAATACATGCCCGTTGTAACAACAGCTGGTCTACATTCATCCCGCATCTTCGATCGTAATTCATCATAATCCCTTGTCAATGCATCAACATTAAGCATGGCAGGCAAATTATCCAGGTATGGAATATTTCTCTCATGAAAAGGCACGTGGGATTCATACACTCTTCGACAGACCGGGGGAGGAGGAGGAACATGCTCCCTAGTCAAATCAGGCTCCACATTCACTTCCTCCTCCTCATCGTCATCCTCCACATCATCACCCTCCTCACGGAAGGGTGTCTCATCACCAGACTCATCCGCATTGTTATCGTAATCACTATCATCCTCCTGACTCTGCGCATCTGCTAAGTCACGAGTAAAAACATCGTGTACGAGCAACTTTGTTAGTCCAGGAGCTTCTAGAAGCTCGTTTTTACTGCATATAACCAACAAAAATTTAAGTATCCTAATAGTATTTTCTTGAAATTTAAGTATCCTATACTTACAACTCGTATTGTCTTGAAGTCTCATGCTGGCTTTCTTGAGGTTGCTGATAACTACCAGAGGGACCACCGTGCTCCAATACTGCAGATTTTTGCAAATTCCAACTAGGGACGTGGTCATAATTTGTCAAATTCAATTCCGGACGATACACCCTATGAAAATTACAACTATAAATACAAATCCAAATAAAACATAAAGAAAAAGATTTCACTAAATTTAAGTTTACCGGTCGTCTTCTTCATTATACGAAGTAGTAACATTATTTTCTGGCTCCTCATTCGCGTGTGGTGACAAATTCAAATCAAGAGAACCTCTTCCATCTCCAACCTGTCTGCCTAATGCTCCTCCAAAATAACCATCCGATGAATGTGGGTTATCACTTATACGCACTCCCTCATTACTACTAAGGTCTTCAACCTTGACATACATTTCTAATAATTTTATTACAATGTATTCTCTATATTCGTCCGGAACCCGCAAAAAATCTCTAAGACTTTCATCATCGTCAATGTTAAACTCCGAATAATAAGCAAACCCATGCGGAGTCACTGAATAAGGAAATCTTCCGATTACTTTAATGCTAACCGAACGCCTCCGCTCACTCATTTTTTTACGTAACAACGATACCAAAGTATTGTATTGCATATTAAGCGGCAATTTAACATGACACTGTGGAGGAGAGCTATACCTCACTGAGTTATTATCCACAATAACCTCACCCCCCCAATACAATGAAACCCTCATTTTGGCAACTTGAGACATTATAAATAATGGATTGATAAGGAGAAGAGAGAAAAACCGAATTTGTGTTGATATAGTTTTGACGAAGTTGAGTCGTCTATTAATAAGAAAATTTTGAGAATCAAATTCGCACTACAAAACTACGAATTATGATTTTTAATTAAAAAGTGGGCCCATTTGCAGCCTATTTCGCAGTATTGTACTGCGAAATAGCCTATTTCGCAGTACAATACTGCGAAATAGGCCACTCTTGAAAACACGGCCATTTTTTAAAAAAAAAAATAAAAAATCCTATTTCGCAGTATAAAACTGCGAATTGCACTAACGGCCGTTAGTGCAATTCGCAGTTTTATACTGCGAAATAGGTAATTGTGTATTTTTTTTTTTTTGGTTTATTTTGGTATTTTTTGTTGTTTTGAACATTATTTCAGTTCCGGACTCTTCATTTCTTTCTATAGTCTAATTACTAAATCTTGTTTAAGCTTTAAAAATAAAATTATTAAAAAAATATCGTACTCATTTATGTTCATTTTCATTGGCTCTTTCACATTACTTTACAACTCTTCTATAACTTAAGCAGGTGTCATAGTTATAAAAAATATGAAGTGAAATAGTAAATGTTTTTTGTAATATGAAATTTCAAGAAAATACTGTCATCTTCCATTTGGAACATATTATTGGGCCATGCCTTAAATTATTGTTTGTGTTTTTATTTTTAATTTCTCATTTTGTCTTCTTAACGTTCCATTTTTCTAATTTGATATTCTTAAGGTTTTGGCGATTGGCCAAATTTCATAGAAATCTTGGAAATTCTACCCTTCAACTATGTGCATATAATTTTAGCTAGCGTTTGGAAATAAATTTAACAAAAACTTAAAAAAGAAAATGAGTTTTTGAAGATAAGATGAAAAATGGTATTTGAAAGTTGAAATTATGTTTGAGACATGCATTTTACCTGAAAAGAATTTAAAGTTTTATACATAGAAAACTTCAAAAACTATTCTACAATTATTTTTGGTTAAAATTTATAAACAAACAGATATGTTGAAGATAAAATTTGAAAAAAGCTTCAAATTTTATGGCCAAATGGGAACTTAATCATAATTGGTAGTATTAACTAGTTGGCAAACATATGATAGAATGACACCCATATGTATGTTATTTAATTTATTCTTTAACTTGAGGATATTCGTAAATTTAGAAAAATATTATATACGTATAAAGAGTAAGTATAAATATTATTTAAATGATGAATTTGTCATTAGCTATTACTCCCTCCGGTCCAAAATAAATGATTTTTTGGATGTTTTCACATATATTAAGAAAGTTCCCTTTAGCATTAATTAACAATAGAATTGACCATTTTAACATTACTATATCACAAACACTCCTAATATATATTCCAACACTATTTACTCCAAGGATAATGTAGAAAAAACATCATTAAATCATTCTTGAAATCCGAAAAAATCACTTATTTTGAACCACAAAAAAAAATGCCAAAAAATCATTTATTTTGGACCGGAGATTTGCAAAGAGAAAGGAAGAAAAAGGAAGCCTTTACTAGCTATAATGTAATGATAATAGTAGTAAGAATGACACATGAATGATAATTGTTAATCATGAATCTAAATGGATAACTTGCCTTGTAAGAAGGAGTTGGACTAGCAAAAACATTACTTATGTTGTCTCAAAAAGGTATATCACTTTTGACTTTTGTAGAATAAATAAATAAGAATTTTTGTAGCTTTCTTTAAAACTTTACGCAATGCAAATTCAAATTAATTTGTAGCTTTAATGCGAGAGCGGACACCAGATGGAAAAAGATTGCAAAAGTGTTAAGGTTTTGACAGATCAAATAGTTTTAATTTGCTTAAGGTTTTCAAGAAAAAACAAAGTAATAATAACGAATGAGAACTTTGATATTACTGGTAAAATTGTTGTCACGTGGCTAGGAGATTATGAGTGCGAGCAATGGCAACAATCACTTGCAAAAATGCAGGATAAGGCTATCTACAATAGACCCTTGTGGTCCGACCCTTCCCCGAATCATGCGCTGTACTTTTTTTTACAAAGTAACAATAACAACATCAATGAGAGGCGGATCTAGGATTTAATTTTATGGGTTCAATATTTAAAATTTTTAGAGTTGAACACATTATATTTTTAAAGTTATGCATATCTACTACTATTTATTACAATTTTAGTGATTGTTACACATAAAATTATGCCTAGCGCTAAAAGAACTAAGTTTAGTTGAATCTGATAACTCTATGTTGCATGCACCCTTGACAACAATAAACCTAGTGTAATGGTATGAGAAGGGTAGTGTATACACATACTTTACTCCTATCTTGAGAAGTTAGAAAAATTATTTTCAATAAACCCTCGACTCTGGAAAAAAAAAAATCAAAAGTGAATCGACTAAAAGTTCTATGTATGTAGTTTTGGTAAACTTGAAAGCTTATATGAGTGTAACTATGTAAAATTGTTACTAGATTAATAAAAAGGAATAATTACCATATATATCAAGAAACACAATTTCTCAAATGAGTATTTCAGTAGACAATTTCTGTGAACCCAACAGATTATTGGATTTGCATATGAGTATTTCAGTAGACAATTTTTGTGAACCCAACAGATTATTGGATTTGCATTTCATGCTACTCCAGCTTATCGAAGACAAGACCCTCAATAGGAGGGTATATGAAGGTTAAGAATTAGGATAAAATATTAGTGGTTAAGCACGCGTGTCTTATTTATAGGAGGATATGAAGGTTAAGAATTAAAATAAAATATTAGTGACTAAGCGTGGGTGTCTCATTTTCATGCCGTAGCATTAGTATCAGTCGCATATTTTTGTATCTCCTTATCTGGAGATTTCTTTTACTATAAGTTCTTTCGTTTCGATTATCTATCACATATTCTTGCTATTGTTACTACTTGTCGTTTCTGCTTCTTTTTCATTTTTTTTCTTGCACCGAAGGTTTATCAGAAATAGCCTCTCAACTGTTATAACGTACCTCTCAACTGTTATAACGTAGAGGTACGGTCTGCATACACACTATCCTCCTATATCCCACTTCGTGAGATTACACTGATTTTTTTTTTTTTTTTTTTTTTGTTATAAAAAACTAAAAAACTTGAAACTGAAAAAATAACTGCTTGCTTTATATATAAATTGGATATGTATAATGAAACAGAAGATGGTGAAAGAAAGAGAGAAATCAAAGGATCATCCACTTTGTAAAAGAAATCAATCTCATGTTCAGAAGAAAAATTATATGGCTAAAGTCATTTTGATCTTCAACCAGACTCAAATCATTGTGATAGTGTAAGAATAAATAGACTTGTTTTATGAAAAAGAATTAACAAGAAAAAGGTATTATGTACTGTTGCTTCTTTACATGGACCTCCATTTAAGCCTTAGAAGTTCCTTTATGTTCCCTTTCAACATGTTCCACAAGGGCCACAGGATCTCGAAAACCTTTACTACACCTCGGGCAGACATCGACTGTCAAGTTCATGACACCATTCTTCTCGTGGATTTTCTGCACGTGATCGATGAGAGCTTTAACGGTAGAAAATCTTAGATGACATTGTGGGCATTGCTCTACTTGACTGCTGGTGTTCGCGCTGTGGCTGGTGACACGGCTGCTTTGACCCGTCTGCTGTGTTTGACTAAATTCATTGCTCAACTTTTCCTTTACAGATGACACTACCTTGAATAGGCTCGTGGTCCATCTTGAGGACGACGTGGACTGAGCTTTCTTCGGCTCTTCTTTACTTCCATTCAGAAAGTTCATGAATGGGAAAGCAGGTTCTGGTTTCTTAGGTCCGGGGCAGTTGTGGTCAGGTCCAAACCGGTGCTTCAAACAATGATCGACAGTACAATCCCGACATTTGATTGTATTGGAGAAAGTCAAGAGCTCTCTGCAGCGCGGTACAGGACACTTCTTTTTCTTTGTGGCTTTTTCGTAGTTTGATGGATCACACTCGTTGTTCACATGTGATCCCCAAGTTATGTTGGGGTCTTCATCAGGAATAAGGCGTACGCCTTTGGCACAGAGCGGGCAAACAACCACTGTGACATTATTCTTGTTAGCCGTTGGACATTCGTGTCTATTATAGCTCCGATGTTCTAGACAAAACACCTGCAAGGAGTTATTTGTATATTAACACATCTTCAGCATCCGAGATAGGAGATTACAATAAATGATCAAATCATGGTAATATTAAAGTCAGATTTCCAAATGAACCAACAAAACAAAGAAGAGAAATACAAAAGCAACTGAGCCCCTGAAGAAAACTATGCAAAGCAAGACGAGAGAAATAAGTCAAACGAAACGCGAAGGCAAAATCTACAAGCCAAAATAGGGAGAGATTCTTTTCTATCCCATCAGTGCTGGTTCTCTTTCAAAACTTGTACTCAGTATGGTATCCATATTTTTGTTCCAAAACATAAAAGATTATAAATAAGAACCAAAGAAAGATATAAATGAAAAAATAGGACGAGGAAGCAGGACAACACATACTTTTGCGATGGGGAAATGGCCCTCATTACCTCATATAGACAAAGCTGAGTCCATCATACTGAATATCATAAAACTTATGATACTCACCGAAAATCCACCAAAACAAATTCTATAGACAAATTTTATTCGAAGCCAGTACAACATAGGGTGTCAGAGAGGGAAAAACACCAACTCTTAAATGATACTAGCAGGCTTCAGAATATTTACGCATCAGGAAGAAGTGAGGACTTATTTTCTCACTTTTGGAAAGCTAAAAGTGAATGAAACATCAATTGCACTGACATGAACATAACCACATACATCGATACAAGATATATCCACCATAAAATTAATAAAATAGTAAACTTCATGTTTTTTTTTTACTGTTACATACTATATTGCTAAATCTATCGCGCCACTAAATTCAAGTATAAGAAGCAGTATCTTCCAATACGGATAGAGGAGTTGGAGGCTTGAATGAGAAAACGAAGATAAAGGATGACTAAATTTTAAGACATATGCACATGTATAATTGAATCATAATTTGCCATTGAAAGCAACAACTTCCAAAGAGAGAGTTGCTATAACACAAGCAGTACATAGAGCTTAAAACCAGTACATACAAGTGGGAACTTTTAGAATGAAAGAAAATGTAGATTCCGTTGTATGCTTCATCTGTCTAGCCTATCTACAGCCACTACGGGCTACTCAAGTTTAGATTTTTAAATACAGACTTGAAATCACACCAGATCAGGCAAGAGAATAAAGATAGTCTTCACAGAAGAAATCAAAGAAATGCTTTCTCTTCATATTATAAAGCAACTGAACCAATTTTCACCTAAAAAGAAGTTATTGACTCAACTGAACCAATTTTCACCTAAAAGTAGAGAGAATAACTCCTCAAATCTCCATTGCGAAAGCCACATTAGAAGTTTGGGAACACTTCACTTTAAAATTCAGAATAAATACAGACACAGAGGTAAAAGTTTAATCAACTATTGAAGCACGTCAACTATGGGTAATCCAAGATGCACATTACATGATAATCTTGGAAATACTAAGATCAACTGTCTGATGTTCTAAACCTCGTCCTCTGTTGTTGTATCATACGAACAATTGATCATAAGCTTATATACAATAACTGATTTAATTTTTTCCTTTCCTTCTTATATTTTGATATGGTAAACCCCAACCCCTAACTCTCCCATCCAGGAGTTGGAAAAATGGTCATTTTCCACTTTGCTACCCGATTCTCAACCTTATAGTTGGAGGTGGAGAGTGCTAACTGCTGTTAAAATTTCAATATCTGATTACCTCATGTTTTATCTTCAACTGTTTCAATAGCTGCCTAATTAATTGTCACAAAAATCCTCATCAATATAGCAGATTGTGCCATAAGTTGGCTCCTAGGCTTTCAATGGAAGGAGGAACAGTGTTATCAAAGGCGAAAAGCTCTAAGGTCCTCAGGGCTTTAAGCGCAAATCGCAAATAAAGTATGAGTTTTAATGAAGAAAGACGCAAATAGAGAAAAAATATAAGTATTCATACATAATCCAAGACTAATAACTATAAGCATGAATAATTGGAATTTTTTACAATAAAGTAAATCAATTGTTTAGGCCTGCCTCTTCGTGATTACGCTCGTTGGCAAGGAAAAATATGTCTTAGAGCGTTCATGACAACATTAAGCATCCGCGAAGCGAGGCGAAGCGCCTAACATGTTTTGAGTCGTGCTTTAGCGCGCCTTTGACAACACTGAGGAGGAAAAGCAAAAAACGCTCAACATTAAACAGAAAATCCTTCCCATTTCCTTCAACCCAATTTCTCCCACAAAACAAATATGGGAAAATGCATAAATACTCCCCTAACCTATAACTTGATTTCCAACTACACACTTTATCTTCACAGGGGTCCTGTTATCCCCCCACCCCCACCCCCCAACTATTTTAAAGTGTAATAAACCCACCCTTCAATGATGATGTGGCAGTGCACGCGCTTGCACTTTCATGGGAGCACGTCACAGATGTAAAACGAGTTCAAACACTAACTAATGTATACAACTGTCAAAGTGTAATAAACACACCCTTCAATGATGATGTGGCAGTGCATGTGCTTGCACTTTCATGGGAGCGCGTCACAGATGTAAAACGAGTCAAACACTAACTAATGTATACAACTGTCAATTTTCAATTGGACAATATGGAATTAATTACATTAAATTAAATTATTTATTGTAACCATCCTTTTTAACCTCTTCTCCTTTCATCTTGGTATTTCTCGTCATTTTGAAAGCTTTAATGGCGGCTATCCGGATTAAAAATTACCAGCAATTAATGTATTTCATGAACAAATAATTCTCCACTGAAATTTTTTTGAAAACTTCATCTTACAAATCAGACCCTTTCTTAAAGCATACACATTAACTGATTTTCCTTTTCCTAACCAATTGGCTCAAATGGTGATGTGAGTTAGGCGAAATTTCTACTCTTCAAGATCAACCTGAACTCAATTATTAGCAAAATCCATCATTATTGTCGAATATTCTCATCATTTGCTTTGGTTATTGAACATATGTATGTTCCCCAAAAAAATGGTGACCGGAGATTTTTAGTGGTAGTATTTTTGGTGAATTAATGATTGTTGGGGATATTTTGGCAGTGTGAGGATGGAGATGAAGGTGGAGGCTGGTCTTTGTTGTTAATAATGGTGTTTTTCCGGTGATAAGAGCTCAAGTGTTTTTTAAGGCTCGCTGGACTTCTGTTTCTCCGGCAGCCAAGTGGGTTTCAGATGAAGTATGAGAGAAGATGGCGAAAATGTTATCAATTTTTAAGTGGTAAAAGTGCATGTAACTCACTGAGAAAACACTTATGTGGTAATCTCTTATTAAGGGTGTGTTTATTACATGTTTAGATAAAAAATAATAACTACCCAGTATAGTCCCACTTTTGGGGAGGGGTAATAGGATCCCGTAAAAGTAAAGAGTGCAGTTGAAATTCCGACTGTAGGTCAGTGGGCTACTTATGCATTTTCCCAACAAATATTCAGCAAAAATATCAAAATATTTCTTCTCCCACCCCACCACAACCAAAATACTATAGGACAACAACAACTACGCCAACAAAAAACATAGAAACTTTGTAAAAACCCAAATCAAAAAACTCAAAAAGACAAAGATTTCAACACAAATTTGACAAAAAAAAAAGTAACTCATGTATAAAACGAAATTGGCACAAAAGGTTAGAGAGTAAGACTGAAACTTCAATAAAAACCCAGATCGAAAAACATAAAAAGTAAACTGATTTCAGCTCAAAATTGACAAAAGGACAGTCAAATCCTATATAAAAGAAAAATGGAACAAATGGCACAACTATACGAAAAAAAAAGGGGAAAAAAAGAATGAACTCAAATGGCCGCACACCTAACCGATTAAACTAAAAATAGCTGGCAGATAAATAATTCATGTATAATATGTACATAACAATATGTAACTAAAGTATAATCTATGTATACCGACTGGCTATTTGTGTAAAGATCCTTTAAAAAGTGGCACAAATTTATAGAGAGAAGAAAGGAGAGGGGGGTTACCTTGTGACAGCAATCGCAGGTGAAAGGCAAGAAATCGATGAGCCGGCACTCCTCAACAGAGCAATGCTTTCCAAGATTTGGGAATGCCGGCGTTCCCATTAAATGTGATTAAACCTTTTTTTTATGCCCAAAATAATTTTAAAAAATTAAAAGAGGCGAAAATCTCTCAAATTGATAAATTGTTAATCTTTTTATATATCACTGGAAATGGGGTTTCTTTTGAAGATCTCTGTGGATACAAGTCGGAGAGACAACGGTGGAATGTTTGAGAAAAAACTGGCTGGCAAATGTGCGACTTTTCTATTCTTTTTTTGGCGGTGGTGATGGGTGGGTTGTTTGGGTGTTGGGGGGGGGGGTTGAAGAGGACAATGGGGTTGGAAGAGGGTGGTAAATGGTGAAAATATTAATTAATTACAAAATTTAACAATAATTATAGTAGTATATATTAAGATATGTGTTACGAGAGTTTTTAAAGAAAAATACAGTGTTGTCAAGCCTAACAACTTGTTTGGATGGTTGGTACATATTGTATTGTATCAAATTATTACTTTAAATCTAATAGAATTTATTTTGATTGTTACTTAAATTTATTATATAGTATCGTTAAATTTATCGCTATGCAACGACAAAAAATATCACTTTATATGTAATGACCGATTTGGTGTGGTCATGTCGTTACCTTATCTTTAATTTATAAATTTATAAATTAATAATATATCATTATAACATAATAAAATATATAAGATGCGTTAACAGTTCAAGAAAACTAAAAAAATAATGTAAAAACTCATATAAAATAAAATATTTAGCATGTTTTAAAAGTACAAATAATACAATACTTGTAAAATTACAATGAAAATTAACTCCAACCATTTAATTTTCAAATAATTAAAAATTATAATTTCTTCAAAAATATTATCAAACTAAATATTTTACCTCTTTAAAACTAAATACACAATAAATTTATAAATACTGTAATTTAAAATATTATGCCTTTATGAGTAAATATAAAATTATTTTAAAATAGTAAAATAAGAAATGTATGATAATTTTGAGATACATAAAACCAATACTTCAAGATCTATCAAGTGAAGGTATAAATTTTGGTAATTTATTTTTAGAAAAAATATTCAAATGATATTCACCCGATATTCTAAATATGCAATAATATGGTTCGTTATTTGAGTTATTCATAATTTTTATTTTTCTACAGATAAAACGAACTTTAATAATTCATTTGCTAAAGAATTGAGTTAACAAAAATTAGTGAGTTCAACACATGATTTGCATTGAAACTATTGGGCGAGTC
>JASVEL010011186.1:0-42500 GCA_032618575.1 Nicotiana noctiflora
GAAGGTCAGGAGAATAACATCGATATCCCTTTTGCGTTCTCGAGTAACCCAGAAATATGCACTTAAGAGCAAGAGGAGCTAACTTATCTTTTCCTGGAGTAAGGTCATGAACAAAGCACGTACTCCCAAAGACACGGGGTGGAAGAGAGAACAAAGGTAAGTGAGGAAACATAACGGAGAATAGAACTTGATTTTGGATAGCTGAAGATGGCATATGATTAATAAGATAACAAGATGTAAGAACTGCATCCCCAAAAACCGCAGCGGAACATGAGATTGTATGAGTAGGGTACGAGCAGTTTCAATAAGATGTCTATTCTTTCTTTCAGCTACCCCATTTTGTTGGGACGTGTATGGACAAGATGTTTGATGAATAATTCCATGGGAGTTTATAAACTGTTGAAATGGGAAAGACAAATACTCTAGGCATTATCACTACGAAATGTGCGGATAGAAACCCCAAATTGATTTTGAATTTGGGCATGGAAGGTCTGGAAAATAGAAAACAACTCAGATCGATTTTTCGTCAAAAATATCCAAGTGCACCTGGAATAATCATCAATAAAACTAACAAAGTAGTGGAATCCTAAGGTAGAGCTAACCCGACTAGGACCCCAAACATCGGAATGGACTAAAGTAAAAGGTGACTCTGCTCGATTGTCAAGATGCCGCGGGAAATGGGAGCGGATATGCTTACCGAGCTGACACGACTCACACTCTAGAGTAGACAAGTGAGATAAGCTAGGTACCATTTTCTGATGTTTTGACAAACTGGGATGTCCTAACCGTTTATGTAATAAATCTGGTGAATCAGTAACGGGACAAGTTATTGGAGGAAGACAAGATGCGAGTCCATGTGATTTTGCAAGGATAAGGTAATAAAGTCCATCCGATTCACGTCCGGTACCAATGATCCGCCCTATACTGGGTTCTTGTAAAAAAAATAAAGTCATCAAGAAATAAAACAGCTGATTTAAGTGATTTGGCTAAGCGACTAACGGCTATGAGATTAAAAAGACTACCGGGAACATAAAGAACTGAGTTAAAGGTAAGGAAGGAAGAGGATTTGCTTGACCTATTGCAATTGCCATGGCTTGAGACCCATTGGCCATTGTGACGGTTGGAAGAGATTGAGAATATGAGATATTAGTGAAAAGAGATTTGTTACCAGAAATATGATCAGATGTACCTGAATCAATGACCCAAGACTCGGAAGGTGAAGATTGGGAGACACCAGTCATGCTACTATTTGTTGGAACAACGGAGGTTAATCCTGAAGATGTCTGTTTACATACTTTGTACTGAAGGAACTCAATATAATCTGCTAAAGAAACCATCTGGATTGGATTTATTGCATTTAATCCAACGCATTGTGAATTAAAGGCTTCGGGTACGAATTCCATTATAATATCGTGTCGGAAAAAGCAGAAAATTGTTGGAATCACTGTCCACGCCGGAAAAATCACTGTAGCTCGCCGGAAAAACTCAAAGTGGTCGGAATTTGATTTGAACTAGATGGGTAGGCTCGGAAAGGCCACACGAGAAGAAAAAATTTTGAAATCTGGCCGGGAAAAGGCCACACGTGCCGGTGCGTGGGGCAAGACGCGCCGGAAAATCAGAACTCCGATCCGCGCGTGAGGGCGCATGGGTGGTCGGCTGCCGGAGATCTTTGGTGGGGTTTGGTCGCCTAAGCCCTGGGAACCCTGTGGTGGTGTTGGTTTTTGCACAACACTAACGGAAAGTGATTTTCGTTACGGACAGCCTCTTAAGTCGCCGAAAAATTGCACGGCGACGAGTTCTTTCTTCCCGGAAGTTGCTGGAGTAACGCACAACAATAATTTTCTCACTTAAGCTCTGATACCAAGTGAGAAAGCATGAGAAAATATATTATTGATTAATTGTCAATGCTACAATGAGCCCTATATATATACACATAACATATCCTACTCCTAATACATATTGGATTAGGGTTAGAGTTATTTACTCCTATTTACACGACTATTCTAACAAATCTTTTTTAAAGGAGAAGGCCGTAGTGACTCAAGAAAAAGAGTACGCTGGGAGCAGATGACTCAAATGAGCTAGGAGTTAATTGCAAAAGTCCAAAATAGTAGAGGCAATGATTCAATAAGCTTGAATATTTGTGAATTGCGATAGGGAAGTCCAAAATCGTAAGAATGAGTTGGGAAGAGAATAACTAGAGGATGATTCAATAAGCAGGAACATTTGTGAATTGTGATAAGAAGTCCAAAATCGTAAGAATGAGCTGAGAAGAGATAACTAGAATTAGTCCAATTAGAAAGGAAGGAGAACCAAATGAGTACTAGACAATGAACCAGCTTATCAAAGTTTAGGTTTGATGCCATATGAAAATATGAGCACCAAACTACACGTAAGGTAATGAGTGGATAGCCGAATAATCTTTATACACCACTTTAGATTCCCTTAATCAATTTTATTACTAATACAAGTAAATATAGATTTATGCCAGTCAAATCATCTTAATTGGACTGCTACAAAAAAATATTTTATAATTAAAAGTAAGAATATGGAGTTGTCGATTCCTCTTTTTGTTTGTCAGAAAATAACTTTTCCCTTTACGCTTAATAAAAAATTAATACAAAGAGGCGTTACTCGATATGTCAAAGATCTCAATGTGAATTAGGGCAGACATCCCCTTTCTTACGGTTCCCTACCAGCCCAGTGACATACCAACCACAACCCTTCTCTTTCTCCTATTATAAAGCTCCCTATCCCTTTATTTATCTTTCATCCCCTTGAATAAGACAGACCTTTATCCTTCTATTTCAGAAAAGAAAAAAAGAAGGGCGAAGAGAACGATGCAGTGTTGTCCTTGTATATCTACTATAAAATTCAGACTTATATAAGAAGCCAACATAACTCCTTTTGCAAAAACAAGAAAAGGCTTCCTTAGCTCGAATATTGCATCATATATATGCCCAGATTAAGGTCTACCAGAAAAATGAAAAACTAAAGCCAAGTGACATATGGACATTTTAAAGTAAGAATTCACGTTTCATGAGCTTGTATATTACTCAGTAAAGCTGCTTTTTCAGAAAACATTCACTACTGGGATATTTGTTAATTTGTTGGAGACTGTAGAAAGAGAACATCTGTTATTGCTAATATATATATATATATATATATATATATATATATATATATATATATACACACACATACAAAGTTTTATTGTCGGATAAAAAAGATCATATCTTAAATCCAAGAAATTGGTTGATAACTAAAACTAACATAACTTAGCGAAGATTGGGAAAGAGAGACTAAAGTAAAGCCATGCCTTTAGAGAACTCATAGACCTAGAAAGAAGATTGGTATGACTATTAAAGTCAACACAACGTACTTGAGACATCCAGCTCTTTCACCTCATTTGAAAAGGCACAGTTGTCACACATTCCTGAGCAAGATGAAGGTCAAGTGAAGTTGTGGTGCTCTTCTGGCTATTGTGACAAGTTAACATCACAATCCACGTATGAAGTTAGTGAACCATACCGTTACATTCTTGCAAAGGCTCAGCAAAATGTTGGAAGAAAGCACTTCGACGGCACTCTCTTTTAGACTGCAACAAAAAGATATTTATTCCTCTAGCTGATTTTTAACAATAAACTGTTTACACATGAATAGAAATTGAGTTCCGGGTTCCCTATAACTTGGGAGCAACGTCTCTTATGAAGCAAAACTATTAAACCGGTACACTAGTTCAATTGTCACTTACTGGTTAAATAATGTCAGTACATACAACTATCGATTAAGCAATCAAGAACCGTCATTACTGTTTTGACAGGAATGGAAAAGCAGCATAATATCAGAACAAACTCTCTTGCATTCCCAATCTAACTAGTCTGCAACTTTCGAATTCCGAGAGTCAAACGAGTTTTTCTTTGATCAGATTTCTGTATATACCTTTTAAATATTTTGAATTGCTAATTATTGAGATATATAGTACTTTTATGTAACGATTTTCTATGGCCGAATTTGCTGGTCAAAATTGAGAATTTTGACTATTGAATTCCTAACTGCATCAAACAAATTGGGACGGAGGGAGTATTCTTTTACAGCTTAAAAAAGATGTATTCAGGAGCCAGGTACTCTAAGAGCATCTCACATCAAAATGGTATGCAAGTTTATAGCAGAAGCTGGAAAGCTGGCAGGAATAATCTCTCTCATTCATTTACAAAGTTTTTACTTATCCTGATTATACTATAGCGGCTTGGAATGGAAATTGTTTATGAAATTTGTAAAACCTTTGTAGCTCTCATTTTGAGTGTATAGCATAAACAACTGACTTGATTAATTATATAACCTTTTAACCTTCTCTAGAGGGCATTATTTATGCTTCAAATGCCAATATTGCTTCAATATGGAGTATCACTCCCTTATTTTGATGGAATGAGAGGAATAGGAGATATTTTGATGGAATAGCAACTCCAACCTTTCCCTTAACACTAAATGTCTTTTATTTTTGTACAGCTGAAGTACTCTTACACCTGTAAACTCCCCTGACAAATTTTTGGACTTTTTTAGCTCATCAACTCTAGTATAGGATTGATTGTACTGGAGACAAACTGTTTTGTATTTCTTTTTTGCATCTTCTTGATAACCATTTGTAAATCTCTTACTTCATCTAAAAGGTATTGCTTCAATATGGAGCCTTTTTCATATTCAAAGTTTTTTCCCCATCATATTCTAAGTTTGACACCGAGCTTTTTATTGGTTAATGATTGTAGGAGATCAATAAACTGGCACAGAAGTGGTCCATCCATGCATAGTAGCAGAAACAAGGGAAGAGGCTGCATCAATCTATATAAAGCTTATGTCTTCTTGAGAAGGGAAGAATTCAGCATGACAAATATGGTATAATTCAGAAGATGACAAAAAAAATTAAGCTAAAAACACAATTGAAAATAGCAAATGGCATTACTTCTTTCAACATATTGTTTGAATGGGCATTGCTAGTGTATTATTAGATTGAATGTTCGAAAGGAATACTATGTGAATATAGAAGTATCTAGAGATTTCGTATTAGCCTTGAGTGCTCACAAATAAAAGCAATATAAATAAAGTTCGCTAGATTAGAAAAAAAAAAGGATAGCTGGGTAGTTCTATTATGATGGATAAATGTGCAAATACATGATTGTGACTAGAAGTCTTGAAACAGAAAAGAGGTATTAAGTTTTGTCACATGAATCCTACTGGCAATTCTTCAACAGCCAATTTAGGAGGAAGACATACAGAAACTAAAGCAGTACAAGAGAAGGCACAAAAGATGTTTATCATCTAAACTGTCTTCCTCATATGTGGACATGGTGACGGTTTTAGGTAATCAGATGATATCGTAAGGTGACCTTCAAACATTACTAAGAAATTACATCACTTTTTCCTTTCCATAACAGCAAAATCTTCTGCTTATTTGCACACTTTTACAGGGCATATTGATTGTTTATAATTGTATAATTCTCAACTTATATAGGCTTATCCAAGTACCTTAGCTGGTTTTGGGATAAGAATCTACTGATAATAAGCAGGAATGAGCTGTTGATATATCCCTTGAGTGAGATTATCTTACTAATGGATTCTTTTTAATCGCAAGCAGATAAGATAACTAAAAGGTATGCATTCGCATGGAATCAGAATGACATCAATATAGACAACACAACAGCTAATATGGAAAAATTCTCAACAGCCAACATTATAGCCAACCAAGTAAAGAAGGCACAACAAACATCACAGCGAAGAGTTGAGGAGCCATACCTGACAATAACGTACTATGTCATACAGATTTTTCAATCCAGAATTCTCGTAGAAGACCATAGAACTCTGCCCAAAAACCACAACAGCCACATATTACATCATCTTGCACTAAAACATTAACAGCATCAGTCCAAACAAATATTACCTGCCTAGGAACATCAGCAGGTCTAAAGAAAAGAACGCATTCAGAAGGAAGTCCATCCCTTCCAGCTCGACCACTTTCCTGTAGAAAGATAGTTAGACAAAAAAAGCCTATATCATGCAAAATAAGTTTGGGGTAGGGAATTAGGACCTGGTAGTAAGTCTCCATTGATTTGCTCAAGCTGTGATGGACGACAAATCTGACTATGAATAAGTAGGACTGAGTTTACCATATCAGAGCAGAATACCTCTATAAAATAACAAATTAATAGAAGAAGCAGTATTTACTATTATGTTCTGCTCGCCATAAAGTAGAAAAGGACATTGACGTCTAAGAGCTTAGGGATAATTTTGTCTCACAAGTAAAGAAGCTTAAAAATATTATTAGGGCACTACTAGAAAAGAATTCCTCTCATTTCTTGAAAGACGAGAACTGGGTGAGAAACAGACACAGAATTCCACCCATGGTCCCTCAATCTTATGAGGACACTGTTAAAAAACGGAAAGACCATCTCTAATAGCTGCTTCTAAATGTCTTAGATGGATAAGAAATTTATACATTTCAAACAAACTTCTCGATAAAATGTATTAGACAACTTTCCAGCAAATGCCATCTTTTTCCATCTCTATTGAGTGATAGGACTGGGGAAACAAGATTCCAGTGAATCGAAAATGTTTGATTTTTCTCACATAAAGCTATTTGAACTGTAGTCATCGTCCTAGTGAAGAGTCGTCACTGCACTACTCTACTAATGCTGGGAGATAGAGAGTCAGCAACTAGCTTTGCTACACCATCAACTCTTTCTTCTTACTTTTGTTCGTGTATGTTCCAATTTTACCCGATGCTCCCCAGGAGATGCTAATCATCTCTTAACAGCATTATCTTTTCTTAATTCTGCTACAAGATGTGTGAATCACCTATTTTCCCTGTTATAGTAGGTTCTAACGAAAGGCCGATTCCCAAAATGCCTTTTCTGCATATTCCTAAATGTCCCGACTAAACACGGAACGTGAGAAGCAGATGATTAATCATCTGTTTCCAGAAGAAATCAAAGAATTTTTTGGGAATCCTACAAGATCCGTTCGTTCTTTTTTCTCTAATTGATGCTCAGAACTTCATCTGGGTGAAGCCATTCACCTTATTAGGGGACTAGTGGAGTAGTATAGGGAAAGGAAGGAGGACTTGCAAGTGGTGTTCACTGTTCACTGACCTACTACGACAAAGTTCCTAGGGAGGTTCTTTGGAGACGCTTGGAGGTTAAAGGTGTGCCCGTAGCATATACTAGGGCATATACTAGGGTGATCCAGGATATGTATGATGGCATTAAGATCCGGGTTAGGAACGCGGGAGGAGCTCGGAACACTTCCCTGTCGGGATGGGCTTACATCAACGATCCATGCTTAACCCGTTTTTATTTGCCTTGGTGATGGATGTTCTTATGGGCACATTCAAGAGGAGGTGTCATGGTGAGGTTAAAGGTGTGCCCGTAGCATATACTAGGGTGATCCAGGATATGTATGATGGCGTTAAGATCCGGGTTAGGAACGTCGGAGGGGCTCGGAACACTTCCCTCTCGGGATGGGCTTGCATCAACGATCCGTGCTTAACCCGTTTTTATTTGCCTCGGTGATGGATGTTCTTATGGGCACATTCAAGAGGAGGTGTCATGGTGCATGTTATTTGCAGACGACACAGTACTGATTGATGAGACGCGGGGTGGTGTTAACGCGAGGCCGATGGTTTAGAGATAGACCCTGGAGTCAAAAGGTTTCAAGATGAGCAGGACCAAAACAGAGTACTTGGAATGTAAGTTTTGTGACATGACTCATGATGTGAACGTGGAAGTAAGGTGGATTCACAAGTCATCCTTAAGAAGGGGAGTTTCAAGTACTTAGATTTGTTATCCAAGGTAATGGTGAGATTGAGGAGGATGTCACACATCGTATTGGATTGGGATGGATAAAACGGGGGCTTGCTTCCCTGGTTTTGTGTGATATGAAGGTGCCACCAAGACTTAAGGGTAAGTTCTACAAAGTGGTGGTTAGACCTACTTTATTATATGGGGTGGGGTGTTGGCCTATTAAAAACATCCATGTCCAGAAGATGAGAGTAGCAGAAATGAGAATGCTGAGATGGTTGTGTGGGCATACTAGGTTAGATAAGATAAGGAATGTTGATATTCGGAATAAGGTGGGAGTGACCCCATGGAGGACAAGATGAGGAAAGCTAGGTTGAGATGGTACGGGCATGTGAAGAGGAGGTGCATTGATGCCTCTCTGAGGAGGTGTGAGAGGCGGGCAACGGAGGAGGGGGGAGGAGAGGTAGAGGTAGCCCTAAGAAGCATTAAGAAGAGGTGATTATTAGGCATGACATGACGCTACTCCAGCTTACTGAGGACATGACCTTGATAGGGGCATGGATGTTTAGAATTAGGGCAGAAGGGTAGTGGCTAAGCGGGCGTGTCTCATTTTCATGCCGATAACATTAGTATTAGTCTCGTATTTTCGTTTCTTCATATCCGCAGATTTCTTTTACTATATGTTGTCTCTATCGTTTTGATTTATGTATCACCTTTGCATGATATGATCACTACTTGTTGTTTCTGCTTCTTTTTAGTTTTTTGCCTTGAGCCGCGGGTTTATTGGAATCAACCTCTCTATCTTAGTAAGGCAGGGGTAAAGTCTGTGTACACTCCACCCTTCCCAGGCCTCACTTTGTGGGATTACACTGGGTTTGTTGTTGTTGTTGTTGTTTAGCAGGTTCTAACGAAATATCCATGGCTGCAGTTTGGCACAATTATTCCAGCCTCAAACCAACCCTTCTCTGTTGTAATTGCTGCCGATGCTGCTTCTATGCAACCCATTCCCATGATCTAGTCCCACGTCCTACCTTCCCTAGCTGCAGCTGCACTATCATTGTTCTATTTGGCCCTCAGGGATGACTACCATATGCCCATCCCTCCTTCCTCTGCATATCTGACAGGGGCTATTTCCAGATTGCTAGAAGGATACCGATTTGTTGTTCCTTCTAATTTTTTTTCAACTTGCAATGATCTCACTTTTGTTGTTTTCCCCTTATTTATAGTTTGCTTGCAATTTATGTTAACTAGTTGCTTCAAAGATTACCATGCCTAAGCAATCTGGGGATTGGGAATCAGGGACCTAACCATCCATAACAAGTGTATGCTCATGAAGTGGTTGTGGAGATATAGCCAACCGGGAAGCTTTTTATCGAAGGAGGTTGTAATGGCAAAACATGGCTTTCAAAATCACTGGTGCACTTTGCTCTCACGTAGCCCCCATGGAGTTGGCCCATGGAAGCAAACTCTGGGGTGAATTCTCCGGTAGCACCTCTTTCAAAGTGGGAAACATCATATTTTGGAAGGATATGTGGACTGGAGGGACCATCCTAATGAATGAGTTTCCAAGCTTTTTCCATATTGCTAGTGACCAGAACTCAACCATTTCTCATAATTGGCAAGATAATTGTTGGCACATTCAGTTTAGGAGAAATTTCCAAGATTGGGAGCTACCAAACTACTTCAACATTCTGGAAAAATTGGGGGACTACTCACTTGTGCAAGAATCTGCTGATAGCTTGAAGTGGAGGAGATGGTCTTTATTCAGTAAAAGAAGGATACTCTTATTTGTGCTCTTTTAATGAGATTACTGACAGATGGCCATGAAAATATATTTGGAAAACAGAACTCCCAACAAAGGTCAAATGTTTTAGCTGGATAGCCCTACACGAGGCTGCATTAACTCAAGATAATTTAAGCAGAAGAAGCATCCCGACTCTCAACAGATGCTTCAAGTGTCTTCGGCAATTAGAAACTAACAACCATCTTCCACTTCACTGCTCAGTTGTTGCAGATATCTGGTACATGTTCCTTGCTATTTTTGGCATCAGATGGGTTATGCCACAGAGCATCAAAGAAGCCTATGAATGCTGGTCTCTTTGGAAAGTTGATAAGCCCATCAGGAAAATCTGGCAGATGGCTCCTGCCTGCATCTTTTGGTGTGTCTGGTCAGAAAGGAATTGCAGGTGTTTTGACGGGATATCAACTCCTCCTATGGTGCTTAAGGCTAGATGTGTTCTACGGTTGTATAGTTGGCATAATTTAGTTCCTAATGTCTATCATATTAAGTTTTTTGATTTTGTCAGCTCTTTATCTCTTGTTTAGCTCCTTTTTTGTTCATAGCTGACTCTTTTGTACACCTTGCATCTTCTGGATGCCATATATAAAATTATACTTACTTTATAAAAAAAATTATGTTAACTAGTTGCTGAAGAAAAATTGGTAGGATTTTCTTTATTGATAACTCTTTTACTGGTTTGAAATTATTGTGCTACTATTTTTCTTATGTTTTTACGTCGTATCTCGATTGAGAAAAAGAATGTTGGTTCTGAAAAAGAAACAAAAAAAGTCGACGAAGATAGAGTTGGGGTTAGGCAATCACTTGTTAATAACTTTTTTAAAAGGGCAGCCCGATGCATAAAGTATCCTGCATTCACGCAGGGTCCAGGGAAGGAAAGAAAATCTTAAGGCCTAAGATATTGGAAGGAAGAAATTAGTCACGTTGCATATCAGACAATAGACTAGATCATTATTCTCTTTTGACATATAATAAACTAGATTATTATTAGGATAATGGAAACCATGTGCCCCAGAAAGGTTCCCTATCTGACTCTTAATCCAATCCATATTATCCAATCTTGAGTGATAGCAATCCTCAGATATCGCATTTTCTATCAAACAAAACCTTTGTTTATAGAGTAGATTCACAAGCTTGCTTAAAGAAATTTTTGTCAAATGAACCTTTTCTAAGCACCCAGGGGCGGAGGCAGGGAAGAATAATATCCTCACTAATGAATGAATTTATATGATAAGATATGTCAAAAGGATATAACCAGTACTAACCATCTGGCTTGTTAATTCCCATACCAAATGCCACCTGAAAAAGAAAAGAACTTTTAAGTATGATGATTGCCATTTGAAAATTAGAAGAAATCAGGGAACTTCATGATACATACCGTACCAACAATCACCTGCAACTTTCCACTACTCCACCTATGACATCACATACAAGTTACTTATTGAATTAGAATAAGATTTTACAATTAAGAAATCGATACCATGAACTATAACCGTGCAGCTAAAATAGTAGAATAAACTCACAATTTGGCAGCTAATAATATGAAATATCTTCAATGCGAAGTAATTTTGTGAAAACTAATTGTTAGATCATTTTACAGAGATTGGTCGGGTGTAAAGGTAGGTAACTTATGGTAATAGCAGAAGTTGGGGATGGGCATGAGGTGATCTCTTCAAGATAATTTAGTGTACTAAAAGCCATGTATTATTCGAGATAATTTTGTGTAATAAAAGCCATGTATTATTTGGACAAACATGATGTGCTTTTAGATGTCAGGGGAGTAAAATGTAAATTAGATATCTAACGCACTAGTTTAAGAACATGTCCAAATTCCAAAAGATAACGTTGGGCAGGAAGTTTTTCCACAAGAAAAAGCAAATCAATAGTCATCAACTGTACTAAATAATTACCCAAAATACAAGGTAGGGGTAAGGTCTGTGTACACAGGGATTACACTGAGTTTCTTCTTGTTGCAAACTTCACCTAATTTAGAGGAGGAGGATTCTTATTATGTGGGAGGAAGTCTATGAGGCGACTAGTCTATTACCACATGTGACATCTATGACATTGGGTCCAACTCAACTCTAAAAGTTAGCTGATATGAGGATTGCCAAGCTCGTATAAGGAGACAACAACCCATTCATTAAGTCATTGTACACATTCTAACCTCCCATTCTTCTCTCGCACGCTCAGGTTGGACATCTAGAGCATAACGGTCCAACATTGCATAACCCAAGAACAAGGAAAGGTCTAACTTTAATACCATGTTATAACATGTTACGAGAATGGGCCCTTTAACCTAGTTCAAATTCATAAACTAGCTTATAGGGAGAGGATTGTCCAACATCATATAATGAGACAATAGCCCATTCCTTCAGCCAATGTGAGACATTCTAACAATGTAAAGAAAATGGACTTTGTCCTAGTTCAACTTTAAGGCTCATGAGTTGAGAGATTACCTAAGAGCATATGAAGAGACAGCAAAACTATGCTCTGAATCAACATGGGACACTTACCACCTCTGCACACCTAGAACTAGACATCTGAAGCGTGGATAACATAATATTAGGCCCAACATTCCGTAAACCAATAATATAAATAGCCTAGCTTTCATACATGTTAAGTAAATGGATTATGGGCCTACCTCAACCTCAAAAAGTCATCAGGTGAGAATTGCACAAGACCATATAACGAGACAACAACACATTCTCTCAACTAATGTGGATACTTAAATGCCGAAGTGTATAATCATCTCATCTAAAAGCTTAACCTGTTAGAGCTAGTAGACCTTTATTTACTTAATTAAATCTTTGGCATCCCTTCTTACGGGCCTGTTTTCATGGGCAAACACGTGGAAGGTCTTTTTTATCATAGCGGTAGTGAAACTAGAACTCAAGACCTCTGCCTACTCTGATATCATGTTGATCTAAGTTGCTCTGACACGATAGTTCATGTGCCGCACCCGTATCGACACGACACTAGTATGGGTGTGGGTATGGGATACGTACAGGATTTGGTCAAATAATTTTGAGTACTTTGGCCACGATGGATGGAAAAACTCGAGACGAAATATAATCCGATTCCCGAAGAATCAAAACTAGGTTATATTTGAAGAAAATAGCATACCTTATCTAGGAATCAATCCTTTACTTATCTACAACGCGAGAATAAAAATAAATTCATATTTTACAAGCTGTACATAAGTGTCCTACAAAATTTCTCATAATTTATGGATATTTTTTTTTGACTAATTATTTTTAGCGGATCCCCCCCCCCCCACACACGTATATCCCTACTATGATCCGTATCCCCAAATATTAGAATTTACATCTCGAAGAATTCGACCTCTAAATCTGCAACCGTATCGGGTACCCGCATGCGAGTCCGGGCAACTTAGCATTTGACTAGTACATGTATGTGTACAAGAAGCAAGGACAAGATATCCGCAAATAAAAGAAAGTTTGATCAAGAACATATGATATCTTTATTGATCTCACATAAGCTTTTTATCATTCGCGTATGAGCTTTAGCTCCTCTACATGGATCCTTTTTTGACTTTTCTGGATTTTTTTGAATGGAGCATTGCACTTCAAGTAGGAAATGCAGACCCCACATGTTTAAATCTTGTTAACCTATTAGCTTTGCTTGAGTATTTTAGTTTCTCCTCGAAGCCTTAGTATCTTGACCAAAGAAATGAAAGTGGTACAAGTGAGAGTCAAAGCATAATACAAAAAATGCCATTGAATCATGATAGTTGCATTCTGAAGTATATCACGGGGATTAGGTACCCTGATTTATAATGTCACAGACTATAAACTCTCTTTGTACTGCTTGATGAACGTGGAAAGAATCAAGTGTTGCTAGATCTCTTTTTCCCCTTCCTTTCTCTGTTATGGGATAAAAGATAATTCGAGTACAAGACAAGAGCTCGTCTCCAATCTCTATGGTTTTGTCACACACAAAATGCTGAGCACAGAATGTGTGCAAGACACATATGGAGCAACTGGGAACAAAAGTGGAAAGGACAGGAAAGAAGGAAGAAGTTCTGGGCATGTGCAAGAGCTGCATTTGAAGCATATCTCAAGGCTAAGATAAATGAGTTGGCAGAATTGGGGGACAGTAAAATAATTTAGGATTTACTAAAATACCTCAAACAATGCTATGTAGAACATTCTTTAAAGATTGGAGAAAATGTGATTCTGTGGAGAACAACATTTGTGAGACTTTCAACAGTTCGATCCTTTCTGCTAGACACAAGTCAATCATAACCATGTTAGAGGAGATTAGAGTGAAGGTTATGGAGAAGATGACTACCATGAGAGAATTTGCAACAAGGTGGATTTCTAATGTATCTCCTATGGCAATGGAGTACATAGAGGAACAATCTCAATATGCAGTTAGGCATGAATTTAAGTGGAATAGGGACACTGGGTATGAGATACGACATGGGGTTTACAAATATTGTTGACTTTGTCAATAGAGAGTGCACATGCAGATCATGGCAGCTCAAAGGATACCATGCTCTCATGCAATATGTGCAATGTTTTTTAGGAAATTTAAGCCTGCTGACTATGTTGATCAGTGGTACAGGAAAGAAACATACCTTAAGGCTTTCAGTTGTTACATTTAGCCATTAACCAACATGGAGATGTGGCCATCAACTCAGAATCCCACTGTTGAGCCTCCTGTAATTACTAAGATGTCTGGTAGACTTAAGAAAAATAAAAGGAAAGCTCAAGATAAACCTAAGAAGAAGTTTGGTAAGAGATCAAGGAAAGGGACACCAATGACATGCTCTCATTGTAGATAGTAGGCCATAACAAGAAGGGGTGTCTTATCCTGGTAAAATGATAAGATAATGCATTCATATGTTTTATGTTTGTGACCTCTATTTTGTTTCTTTAACTCCTTTTTTTTTTTTGGAAATTTCAGAAAGGACAAGGATCTGAAATTGCTGGTACCAGAAATGCTAATGCTACTCAAGGAACAACTGAACCATCAACTGCTGCAAGTGGATCTGGAACTGTTGGTACCAGAAATACTCAAGCTACTCAGGTTGCTCAAAGGAACAACTCAACGGTCAGCTGCTGCAAGTGCATCTGTAAGTTTTCATATTTTACTTAGTTGAACTGTAACTCAACCATCATTTTTTACACTATTAGATAGTAACTTATCCTATATCATGGGAGTATGAGATCAAGGACTTCTGAGGATATTCTATCTAGTGTTAGAGGAAGACCAAGAGCTACTGGACTTTGAGGAAGACTAATAACTGCTGGCTTTTGTGATAGTTATCTGTTGAATGTTTGCTTTTGTGATAGTTTAAGTCTGTTAGTTGCAGAACTTAATTTGTAGATGTTTAAGTATGGCATTTGTTTTGGCACAATGTTTAAACTGTTTCTGCTACTAGACAAATTTCAGTAGTTAATTTTGTCAACCAAGATAGCTTGGACTAAAAAGGAAATTACAATGATTAGTGCTAATACAACAACACAATGATCTTCAACCTTTCCTATGTTGCAGTCGCTCTCTCTCTCTAATTCTTGATAATAGCCCTGACATCACTTGTTTGTAGTGATCTAGAAGAGGTGAGTCAGGTCAAACCACCTAAAAAATTACAACAATTACTTAGACCATAATTTGAGTATCCATAAAACCTTCTTCCTGGATTTGTCGGCTTTCAAGTGATGCAAAACTTTAGCTTCAACTCCATAATTACAAAAATATACGACTTTCCATCATTTTCACCTTCTGGAGCTAACTTAACAATTTTCACCTTCTGGAGTTAACTTAACAATTTTGCCAAGAGTCTTTGAAAAGAGTATGAATGACATTTTTGTGGCTTTGATCCTTAAGAAGGTGGAAGCCAAAGAGTTAGAGACTTTAGGCCTATCAACTTGATAGGTAGTATATACAAGATCATTTCCAAGTTACTACTGAGAGGCTCAAAAAGGTGATCAACAAGCTCGTGGATTCCCACAACAGATGGCCTTCATTAAAGGCAGACAGATCATGGATGCAGCTCTAATAGCTAATGAATGCATTGATACAAGGAAATCAACTAAAGAACCTGGGATACTATGTAAATTGTACATTGAGAAAGCATATGACCATTTGAACTGGAAATACCTTCTTGATACGCTAGGAAAGATGGGCTTTGGAGAAAGGTGGATTAGGTGGATAAGGTACTGCATTTCTACAGTAAGTTAGTCAATTCTAATCAATGGTGCACCAGCTGGTTTCTTTCTTCTCAGAGGGGGCTAAGACAAGGGGATCCTCTTTCCCTTTTTCTGTTCATTATTGCCATGGAAGGATTGAATAACATGTTAAAGGTAGCTCAAACAAAGGACTGGATCAGAGGCTTTAAAGTGAGTAGCAAGACTAATAGTCACGAGAGGATGATATCACATGTACAGTATGCAGATGATACCTTAGTGTTCTGTGAAGCTAAAAGAGAACAAGTAAAGGTACTTAGGGTGATTTTCATCCTTTTTGAAGCAATCTCTGGACTACACATTAACTGGCAGAAAAGTTACATCTACCCTGTTAATGAGGTACTGGAAATCCAAAGTTCGGCTAACATTCTGGGGGGAGAGTAGGGGAACTTCCTACTGTATACTTGGGTATGCCTTTGGGTGCAAAAAGCAAGTCTAAAGGTATATGGAATACCGTGCTGGAAAAACGTGAGAAAAAACTAGCAAACTGGACGAATCAATATTTATCCATGGGGGGTAAACTGATTTTGATCAATTCAGTTCTTGATGCCATGCCTAGTTAGATACTTATGTGTAAATAGTCCTAGTCCTATATATAGTTGGAGTAGAATATGTCCTAATCCCATACGTAGTAGGAGTATAATATGTCCTAATCCTATATATAGTAGGAGTAGAATATGTATTATATATAGGGTTCATTGTATCATTGTTAAAATATCAATAATATATTTTTCTCCCGTGCTTTCTCACATGGTATCGGAGCTTCAGTGAGAAAATTATCGTTGTGCGTCATTCCAGCGACATCCGGGAAGAAAGATCTCATCGCCGTGCAATTTTCCGGCAACTTCGTCTTGTTCCCAGGGTTCATCACTGCTACAGTGGTACTGTGCATATACCAGTACCACCATCAGATCTGAAACCCTTGTGCGACCAAACCCCGAAAACTCCAGTCACATATGAACAGAAAAAATCGGTCACCGTGCGTCTTTCCGGTTGATGACTCAAGATTTATTTGCGTTCATCGATAAATGTTGTATGAAAACCAATACTACCATCTTGTTCGAAAAAGTTAGGCGACAAAACCCCAGTCATTCGCTCTGGTAGAAAGTCACGTGCCTCCATGTGTTGCCAGAAATAAGCGTGAACATTGCAATTTCAGTTTTGTTGCTTAGGGGGAGCTTAGTGGCCTTGAATGTCGAATGATCAACTTACAGATATTTTCACCAAGTCTCTCACTGGTCCTCGTATTAGTTACATATGTAACAAGCTCGGTGAATATGATTTGTATGCGCCGGCTTGAGGGGGAGTGTTAGATACTTATGTGTAAATAGTCCTAGTCCTATATATTGTTGGAGTAGAATATGTCCTAATCTCATATGTAGTAGGAGTATAATATGTCCTAATCCTATATATAGTAGGAGTAGAATATGTATTATATATAGGGCTCATTGTATCATTGTTAAAATATCAATAATATATTTTTCTCCCGTGCTTTCTCACACCTACATATATGATGTCTCTGTTCCCAATTCCAACTTATGTAGTGGGAAGGTAACAGTGAGAAGAAGAAGTTCCATTTGGTTGGATGGAATGATCTGACAATCAGTAAAAAGGCAAGGGGACTGGAAATAAAGAACTTGAAGAGTGCAGAACTAAAGTTTGATGATGAAGTGGCTATGGAAACTGGCAGCAGATGAACGATCATTATGGTCAGAGGTTATTAGGGAGAAATATGGAAAGGAAGGGAACTGGACATCCAAGCCAGTGAGAAAACCATATGGAGTCAGCTTGTGGAGATCAATCAGAAACTTATGGCCAAAAGTGATCAACAAAATCAAAGTTCCAAGTTGGAAATGGAAGCAAAATATCACTATGGAATGAAAATTGGCTAGGACAAGGAACCTTGAAGGGACTTTTCCCTGATATCTATGATTTGAGTCAACAACAAGAAGCAACTATAGAAGAGGTATGGACAGCTCAGGGGTGGGACCTCACTTTCAGAAGAATGCTAAATGATTGGGAGATTGCCAGAGTAATTGAATTCTATACTCTATAGGACCTTGGATCAGTTCAGTGGCATCAGTGCTAGCCAAGATCTTATTATATGTCAAGGGAATGAACAGAGGAAGTACTCAGTAAAGAGTGCCTACAAGGAATACAACCTAACAAACAATCAGATTGGATGCTGGCCATGGAAGATGGTATGGAAAGTAAAAATTCCATACAACGTTGCTTGCTTTACTTGGTTATTAGCTAAAGAAGCAGTTTTAACACAAGACAACCTAAAAAAAAGAGGGTTCCAGTTGTGCCCTAGGTGTTACCTATGTGGTGAGAAGGCAGAGATAGCCATCTTTTTTCGCATTGCAATTTCACTGTACAGATATGGAGGATTTTCATCGGTCTAAGGGGAATTCCATGGACAATGCCGGGAAGAATCCTTGATATACTAGCTAGCTGGAATAAAAAGGGTACACTTTCGAGAGATAAAGAGAGATGGAGAATTGTTCCAGCTTGTATATGGTGGACAGTCTGGGAAGAAAGAAATCAAAGATGCTTTGAAGAGAAGTCCAACAACATCCAGAAGATAAAGACGAAATGTTTAGCTCTTTTTTATGTTTAGTGTAAAAGGAAAACTTTTGGAGGATAGTGTATCCCTTTTAGATGCCCTAGATTCATTGTAAGAAGAACAAGGGTGAAAGGTATCCTTTTCATGTAGTTTTGTATGGGCACTTACATTGTTATTATGGGTGACTTCACAATTTTAGTGAAGTCTATATTCTAATACACAAATATGTTACCTTCTCAAAAAAAAAAAAGGAACAGCCATTAGAAAGAGACAAGATCACAGGAAGATTCTGGACAGGCCTATTCAAACTCGTGCTGCTGTAACAGCCACCAAACAACTACTGGAAATAGACACCTAGCTGTTGGAATGGTCAGCAAGAAGAGACTTTTTTTTTAGATGACCGAGAAATCCGTCCGGGGCCGATCCTTTGGACCAACCGCAGCCTTCGAAACTCGGTGGATAATGGGCTCGCCCCTCTACTCTTCTCCACTTAAATACCAGGCTTTGCTTTGCATGGAGTGGGGGCTTGAACCTATGACCTAAGACACAAATCCACCACCCTTTACCACTTGAGCTAGGCCCTGGGGGCTGGTCAGCAAGGAGAGATTTAGGATAACAAATGGAATCTTGAATCAGAACTTTTGGCATAGTAAGCCACCCAGCATAAGAGAACAACTAAATCTCCACCAACACTATAAAGGCTCTGATATCATGTGATAAAATAACAGAAACGATTGGGAGAATGCATGGACAAATGTCTTACCCTTGTGAGGCATTATAGATAACTGACACCGTATAATACTTTCTTCCAATGTGGGATATCACATGTAATACAACATAATACGCCAATCAAAGAACTCCAGTTAAAACAACTCTTTTCGAATAATACATGCCCTTATATACATCTCGTATAATGAGAGGGGCAAAGTCATATATTGTTGGACATACTTGATATATGGCTGTAGATGACTCAGACTGAGTCATATACAGCTTGTACATATTTAACACCTACTTGGTGTTTTCTTAATTAAATATTTTGACTTGTTGAAGTGTGCGGCCATCTCGTCAAAAGCCTAAGTTGTTAGAGAGAACACACTATTATTACTTAATTTTGCATGCAACACACTCCTTCACATGCAGGCCTCATGGCCAAGGGCGTGGAATTCATTTTGGTAATGATTGACAGTGAGATTCGAACCCAGGACCTTTGTTTGCTCCGGTACAATGTTGAAGTGTACGACTATCTCATCTAAAAGCTTAAGTTGTTAAAGAGAACACATTTTTATTTATTTAAGTTGCTGATTCACACAGCACAAACGTCCATGACATGATAGAAAAAAAGGAAAAGAAAATCTCTAAAAAGGTACAATAAAGCATCTGTTTGCGAAGACAATATTCATGAAATTTCCCGTACCTTAGATGTACTTTCTCGCGAGCATTTACATCCATATCGGCGTGATAGTGATCAGCTGAAATTCCCCTCTCACGCAATTCTTGTGCAACCTAAAGTTTGTGGCCAAATAAGAAGGTGAAACAGAATTTTGAGATGTAAAAGCAATAAGATGATCGAAGCAACACAATGCAAATGCAATGTAGGAAAAATAATAACTAAAAGGAACAAAAAATTACTTGCTAATTCACCTACTACCCCATAACTTCAGAATGAATTTTTATCACTAAATTCTTCCATTCATTACCAACCAAATTGCCGTCTCTCCACACTTCTATTAGAGGGGCAGGACTAGATATTGTTCACCGCTATATACAGTAGATTCGCCAAGGCTTTAGTTAAAAGCTAAACATTGCTGTAGTTCTCATTTGATGTGACATTACCCTAACCACTCCGTAGTAAGAAAACATACATTATTTGCTCCCCCCCCCCCCGTCTCTCTCATTTGGTCAATAATAGGGAAAAGACACATTTAAGTGGTTGAGACCACTCAAAACTAAAATGTGGAACGCAATATAATAAACCAATTATGTATTCCGTAAGAGCTGCCAGACCAATCAAAAAGATAACGAGCTTAGAATGTTCCAGGCTTCCGGCCTTATACTCGAACCAATAGACCTTCTGAACCAGTCTCCATAGAATTTTACAGTTCATATTGTGACCAAAACCAAGATGTCTCACCAAGTGAAATAGAACAGAATATTCCAAAGTCAGCCTCATTAACCTACCATACAGTCACACAATAGGAATGGACCTTGTTGCGCCTTTTTGTATAAGATTGAAACTATGTTTTGTGAATAACATCCCTCTTTAGCTTCTCATAAATTAAAAAACGAAGTAAACTTCTTTGCTTCTTTTAAACTTTTTGCCTTTTCCACATAAAAGTGGACTGCTGGGGAAAGATTGTAACCAAATTAGGTATAAGAAGAAGGATTTGCAAGTGAAGATCCAAAGGAAGTAAGTTCCAAAAGCAAGTGCTAGAGTGTAGTGGACAGCTAGAACGAGTTAAATTACAAGCTTAAGCAGGTTGTATAATTATTTGATTTTTTATGAGCTAAGCCCCAAAACAGGATAAAATTCCAGGGAATGTACTTATTTAATAGAAAAGGGATAATCATAAGCATTTCAAAGGAGGAAAGCCAATTTAGATGCAAGTACATCACGAGAAAAGAACATCACAAACCCAATTCTTCTCAGACTCAAAGCACAATTTCCTAGTCTTACAAGAAAAAGGCATCAAAAGTGGATGATGAAGTTTAATGGCTTGCATATTAGACGTTGGACACAAAATATAACCCGAGCTAAACCACCTCCATGGATGAATTACAAGTTCAAGATTAAATACATTATTCTTTTTTTGATAAGTAGTTAACAACATGATCCTTTTACACATCATCCTACTGATCAAAAGAAAATCATGCATGAGCTGCATCCTTTTTGCACAACCATTAGAGATTCTGAACAAGAAATCTCACCCAACTTGAACCACCAATAATTGATCACATATCACAATCTTCCAACCAAGTCCAAGGGAGAAACAATATAGTTTTTACAGGGTGGTCTATATGCTGTGTAATTAGTTCAACTAAGCAATATCAAGAGTTCCCGTTAGGCAGCCAAGCAGTGAACTTCTAGCACCTGAATGCCTTGTAAAACTATTGCACATCCAATCAAGCACCATCACTCGTATGTGCCCAAGCACAGTGCAACACCATGTTTGCAGATACAATTAAAGCACGAGATGGAGTCTTACACAACAGAGCTAGTGCTAGTACCTGTTCACACTCCTTCCTGGAGAAGCAATAAACTATCCCAGATTCATTATTTGGATATGATGTTCGAATATATTCAGCAATTTCATCAACCACTGTCTTCCCTACAGATGACTTCTCACGCACCTGCAAAATGAATCAAATAAATTTGCAACATAGATGCCCATTGCTGCAAAATTTTATAATTGTAATTTATTTTGAGTACAGCTATACCATGTAATAAAGATTGGGTCTGTTCACTGAACTAACAAACTTAACACATCTACGAATACGAAGCATCTCCATCAAATCATCCTGTACTTTCTTTGTTGCGGTTGCCTGGAAATAAACATTCAAGTCTAGCTGCTGCTCAGGAATTGTTAATCAACAAAGTTAAACGAATAAAGGAGGAAATGTGTTCTCTTCAAGCTATAAGAAAATACATACAGTAAGAGCAATCACAGGAACATTAGGAAACTGAGTCTTCAAAATACCAAGATTTTTGTAATCTGGACGAAAATCATGGCCCCACTGGCTACAGCAATGTGCCTCCTGCAAGCAATTTGACCAAAGTAATTGGCATAAGGTGACATGTAGATCAAAGCAATGGACTATTATTTCACTACTGCTGCTACAGATTATATTAAGTCAGCACCAGAAAATTCCAAATGAAGAAATAAAGAATAGCATCCAAGAAATAGAGTTACTGTATTCCAAATATCAAAGTTTAATAGCATCCAAGAAATAGAGTTACTGTATTCCAAATATCAAAGTTTTATGTCGCAGTTGACAGCAGCTTTCTATTGCAAACCAAAATAACTATTCATGAAACCATAAGATTTAGAAGATTTGCAACAACTTTCAACGATTCAACTCAGTAGGATACGGACATTCCTAATTATGACACAATTAGGAAGTATAGTCTATACCTTTAAACACACATTAAATCAAGAAAATTGTTGCATATAAATAGATTAATTTTCTCGACCTTCAAGAAGCAAAAAAGTGAGAACTTGAAATATTATGTGGGATATGTAGCATCCTTGCCTGCTTGGATAAGCAGGACATTCCCTATGGGCAGTGTGTGAAAAAACCATACAGAAAAAGGAAGAGAAAAAAAGATCTAGCAATACTTGATTCTTTCCACGTTCATCAAGCAGTACAAAGAGAGTTTATAGACTGTGACATTATAAATCAGAGTACCTAATCCCCGTGATATCTTTCAGAACACAACTATCATGATTCAATGGCATTTTTTTGTATTATGCTTTGACTCTCTTGTACCATTTTCATTTCTTTGGTCAAGATACTAAGGCTTCGAGGAGAAATTAAAATACTCAAGTAAAGCTAATAGGTTAACAAGATATAAACATGCGGGGTCTGCATTTCCTACTTGAAGTGCAATGCTCCATTCAAAAAAATCCAGAAGGGTCAAAAAAGGATCTATGTAGAGGAGCTAAAGCTAATACGCGAATGATAAAAAGCTTATGTGAGATCAACAAAGATATCATTAT
Organism: Nicotiana noctiflora; assembly: GCA_032618575.1. Taxonomy (NCBI): domain Eukaryota; kingdom Viridiplantae; phylum Streptophyta; class Magnoliopsida; order Solanales; family Solanaceae; genus Nicotiana; species Nicotiana noctiflora. The sequence continues at coordinate 23,085 of JASVEL010011186.1, forward strand.
GTTCTTGATCAAACTTTCTTTTATTTGTGGATATCTTGTCCTTGCTTCTTGTACACATACATGTACTAGTCAAATGCTAAATTGCTCGGACTCGCGTGTGGGTGTCCGATACGGGTGCGGATCTAGAGGTCGGATCCTTCATGATCTAAATTTTAAAATTCATGGGTACGGATCTAGGTACGGATACGAGAGCGAGAATTCAACTAAAAATAATTCAAATATTCAAAAATAGAGTTATAAAAATATATCTAAATTATGAGACATTATGTGAAAAACTTACAAGGTATTCTGAGAAAGAAAAAATATTGGTCAAGAGGAGAATCCCAAAAGGGCCAGCTTGGCTCAGCGGTAAGCTTGCTTGCCGTGGTGTGTCAGGTCGCGGGTTCGAATCAGCCTCTCTGCAAAGCAGGGGGAAGACTGCCTAGAGTATTCCCTTACCCAGATGGGTCGGCCCTCTAGGAGAATCCCAAAAGGAGATAAAAAGAAAGGACTAACATAGAAATTTCTATATACAAGGTATTCCATTTTCTTCAATTTCACCCTAACTTTTATTTTTGATTTACAAATTATTGCATCTGTCCCAAATTTCTCTGTCGATGTTGGTAAAAGTATCCAAACTGGGTTGACCATATCCAGTACGATTTCCACACCCAGACCCACGTCGACACGAGTGCGTCACTAAAAGTGAATAGTCTGACCAACTTAGGTCAAATGTTTTCTTTTTTCTCTCTTTTACACGGGGAACTTTAGTCAAATCCCACCATTACGCCAATAAAACAAGATCCCCTCCCCTCTCAACATAGTCGCAACAACAAAGCAAAGGAAACAAAGTAATGAAAAAGACATGAAATGAATGTTATGCACAGGATAGATTGCTAGCCCTTCAAAGACAGAGATGAGTGAATGAAAAAGAAGAGATATCCTTAAAGATCAAATACAGTATACGGGAGTGGGAAAATACGAAATTCTGGACTTACATCGATTGAAATTAAAGAAAGACGACCAGCATGGTGACACTTTTCAAGTTTTGACATAAATCTCTTGCTCTTGGATATCTTTTCCGGTGTAACATACAATATTTTAAGCTCATCATCGCCCTTCTCCAAAGCCTTGTATATGAACTTCTCATTTTCCTTGCTAGTTGTTGAGGTTAACATGAAAGCTGGGATGCCCAAAGCAGCCAATCCCATGACCTGAGGGAATAACTATTGTCAGCAGTTGTTGCATTTAGAGGAAGATGGAAATGGGTGCTTAGATACCTGATCTTGAATAAGAGAAAGCAAAGGACTGACAACAAGAGCCACCCCATCACGAAGAACTGCTGGAAGTTGGTAGCAGAGACTCTTGCCCCCACCAGCAGCCATAATTACTAGAACATCCCTTCCACTCATTATCGCATTTATTATCTACAAACAGATTACTGCATATCAGAAAATCTCTAATTGGAAGAATCACAATTAAATTTGCAAAATTCGGCACAAGACAATTTAATGTTGTGCATTTTGGATTCAGTAATATCCAAACAGGACTATTATGCTATCTATAATCTACAGAACGAGGAAAAGAAACGCACAGACAGATCAATTGAGATGATTAATGATTTGAAAATCAACCATTAAATTACTCCCAAAATAAAATTTCCGGAACGGAACCTAGCCTGCAGGTTAGGGCAAATATTCCTCAAGCAATGTTAATTAATTTATTGTAAGGACATCTCTATAAGACACTGAAAATCCCACTATTTCTTCTCTGCCAATGTTGAATCCATTCCACGCCAGCTTGCACGCACCTCAACTCAACTATTAGAGTGGGTACCTGCTACCTCCCACCAAGGCTTATGCCTATCATACAATTGACTAGGACCTGGTAGAGCTTTTATAGGCTGAAACTTCTTTAGTTCATCCGCACATCTGTCACATGACTTACTATCCATTGAAATATTCTTATCTACAGTTTTCTTAAACAGGTAAGAGTATTATAGACCTTCAGCACAAAGGTTGTGCTGATAGCCACATTTACAGTTCATAAGAAACAACAGTCCTTGTTCATCATTCAGCATCTTCTAATAGCTCCTCTTTACACCATCATTCAGCATCTTCTAATAGCTCCTCTTTACACCAAAAGTGAAACAACAATAAACAATTCATCTTGAATGAGCAAGACTGTGAGGATAATGGATAGCGTGCAAGTAGAAACAATTCTTAACTCTTGCAGTGACTATCATCAAAAATTAAATATCCCAATCCCCTTCCCCTTCCACCTTTTATTCTGAAATCCTTTTTGATAGGTTCACCTATAGTCTATACTAAAAAGAAATTAGAAAAGAACAGATCTAGGTCATACTCAGACCTCATGTTTTATGTTGATGACTCTGTGCCACACTTATTCTTAAAGATGACTTGTAAGGTTTCTGTAAGCATGCAAAACCTTGCAATATAAGTCCAGTAAAAAGTAAATATAGACAGGATGGACCAACCTCTCGCTGGTTTGCACGATATTTTGATATGCCAAAAACATTAAACCTAATGTCATCAGCTTGAGAGTCCCATACGAACGGCCTTGACCAGTCGTCTACTGAAACAGCAGCATTATCGTCACCAGGGCCACTAGATGATTCACAACTTTCCAACAAAGCTTTAAGTTCAGATTGTCTCTCATGCAATTTCTCTTGTCGATCTAGCAATAATTTTATTTGGTCTGGACACGAAAACATTGATGACAATGCTTTCAGATGGATGAATAATTCACAATGCAGAAGAACAGAAACTTCAAGCATTTAAGGAAGGAACTCCATCACAACAATAATAAAGACAACAAAAGGAAAAAAGGAAATTTAAAATCAACAGATAAAATCATTAAAGATTAGCTGTAACAAGGTTCCTAAAACTAGGTTCCTAAACTCTTTGTTAATCAAAATGGTAGAGGGGTGAGGATTGACTTGTCCAGAATAACATTTTATCAAAGTGATATAAATTACAATGACTAAATTTAGGTAAAAAGACACTTCCAAAAGAAAGAAATCCATGTTGGGAACCATGTTCATAAAGACAAGCTGGAGAAATGAATCACAACTCAGACGTGCAATAGACTGTCTGAGTTTTTCCGTTCTTTGAAAACATTACACAACCTTGACATGTTGGTGCTTTTAAAAAAAGTGAACACTTTGATGCGAGTAGCAACAACAAATAAACCAAAATAAATGGATAAGGATATTTCAGAATTTTTATGACATTGTTCAATTAGCTAAGAAAAGAGGAGGAGAATCAAACATTAATAGCTAAACCAAGATGACCCTCCTCTACCATAGTCAACAAGTAACAACGCAAAATATATAAACTTGTCGATCAACACAAAATAAAAATGTATGATTTCTGTATTACACTGCCAGACAGAAGAATATGCAATCCCTTAATTTATTAAGAAGACATCATGTTGGCCTTCAACCTAGTTTGCTAGATTAATATTATACTATTAACATTCAAGTTATTTTGTTGGCTACCCCATGGATATTGTACAGCTGGAATTTCAACAGGAGAAAGAGAAGACCCCAAGGCATGGGATGTAGCCCCACTATCTCTTATGTGGTTTGTGTGGACGGAGAGGAATAGGAAAGCATTTGAAAGGGTCGAGAATGATTTTGTACATTTGAGGAATAGCCTCTTGTCTCTAGTTTATTTTTGTGCACCCACGATGATGAGGTGTTTGTGTAGATGAGTGGGTGATTTTTGTAGAGAACCGTATTTTGGTGTATGTTTCTCTACTTTTGGTATATTTCTTGTATATAGGGATTTTCCATCATTTTTTTTATCGGTAAAGAGCAGTATTATATATATATATATATATATATATATATATATAAATATATATATATATATATATATATAGCAAGAAGAAGTTGCTGGATTTTCCAACATTAATAAACTTATTTACCTTATCAAACAAAAAAATAGTACATTTCTTCTGTACATGGATACCTAACAAAAAATGAAACATATCGACTAAAGGTTTCTTAGCATAAAGATAAAGGAAGAAACTTTTATTGGTAAAGAAAGGTAAAAGTGAGGATGACCTTCAAGAATATATGACCAAAAGATATCAAAATTAAACATAGGTCTGCTTATTATCTGCCTATCTAAATGTTGTTAAATAGGTATGTGTAAATAATCCTAGTCCCATATGTAGTAGTAGAACATGTATTATATACAGAGCTCATTATATCATTGTTAAAAATTAATATAATATATTTTTCTCCTGTGCTTTCTCACATGGTATCAAGGCAATCATGAGAGATTTATCGTTGTGCATAAAATCCAGCAACTCCAACAACAACAACAACAACAACAACCCAGTATATTCCCACAAGGTGGGGTCTGGGGAGGGTAATATGTAGACAGGCCTTACCTCTACCCGAGAGGGCAGAGAGGTTGTTTCCAATCGACCTCGGCGCATGGAAAAAAGGCAAACAAAAACAAAAAACCGCATTAGTTACTCCAGCATACACCTCATAAAAATTATCTAAACATAAAATGCATATGTACCATAAAGAAACAGGCATGCAATGATATCAAAACAGTAACTACCAGAAATGACTACCAAAAGAGAACACAAACTAATCATCTATGGGCGGCCCTACCACGCCTCACACCCCGGGAAATGAGTATGAAAAATCTAGAAACCCCTATCCTACAACCCTGATACTAGACCTCCAGACTTTCCTATCAAGGGTCATATCCTCGGAAATCTATAATCCAGCAACTCCGGGAAGGTAAAAAAAGGAGTCCTTTTTACGGCAAATCAGGGTTGTCCGCACGAAAGTTATTTTCCGTCGGTTTTGTCTAGAAGTCAATACCACCACAGGGTAGATCAACCTCCGGCGACTAAACCCCAAAAATTTCTCCGACAGAAAATGTTTCACGTGCGCTCATGTGTCATTAGCAGTATTTTTCCGGCGGAGGTTCGACTCACGCGCCGGCGCGTGCGGCCTTTTTTCTTTTTTTGATAAGGTAAATTATATTAATCAAAAGGGAGAAAACTCCAGTATACAAGAAGTATACCAAAAAGTAGAGAATTTACATCAGAACATGATTCTCTACAAATGACGCCCAATCTTCTATGCAAGTAGGGGCTATATGAGTGCACCAAAAAGCGATTAAAGATAAAAGACTATTTTTAAGACGTGAAAAAGGAGACTTAATCCCCTCAAATGACGCCCAATCTTCTATACAAGTAGGGGCTATATGAGTGCACCAAAAAGGGATCAAAGATAAAAGACTATTCTTAAGATGTGAAAAAGGAGACTCAATCCCCTCAAAAGCTCTCCTATTTCTCTCCCCTCAAACTATCCACATGAGAGCTAACAGGGCAAATTTCCATGCCTTTTGCTTTCTTCTTCTACGAAAACCAGCCCAGCTATATAACATTTGCTTTACAGTGCTTGGAATCACCTATTAAACACCAAAAAGATTCAGGATTGCCCTCCACAAACCTAAGGATACAAGGCAATGCAACAAAAGATGAACTTCTTCCTCTGAGCTTTTACACATCTAGCACCAACTAACAAGTATAATTCCTCTCTTTCACAGATTCTCAGCAATCAAGATCACTACCCTCTAGCCATGCAAAAAAACACACCTTCGTGGGCGCCTTATGAATCCAGATCGAGGAGTATGGAAAAGTGGCCTCCTCTCTCACTAACAAACTTTGGTAAAAGGCTCTCCAAGAATCACAAGATGGTTGAGGCCTGTCTTGCCCATATACCAGCGCCAACAAATCTTGGAGCTCCATAATCTCCCAATCTTGCATGTTTCTTCTAAATGAAAGGTCCCATACATGCTCCTTGTGAATCTGTTAAACCATCAATTCCTTCTGGTTTGAAACTCTGAAGACGTGAGGGAAAGTGACCCTCAGAGTATCCTCTCCACACCAGCTATGATTCCAAAAGCTGATTCTCCTTCCATCTCCCACCTTGTAAGTGATGTTGCCATTGAAGGCTTCTCAATTAATACTCCTCCACATGCCACACCCGAAAGGTGCTGTGATCGCTTGGTCCTCCAACCACCTCCCGTGGAATCGTACTTTTCTACTATGACCTCCCTCCATAGAGCATGCCCTTCTACCCCGAATCACCACAGCCGCTTCCCCAACAAAGCTCTGTTGAATACCCTAAGATCTTTTACTCCAAGTCCACCCTAATTTTTTAGGGAAGTGACTGTCTGCCAATTCACTAGATGAAACTTTCTAGTTCCATCCGCCGCAACCCAAAGAAAATTCCTTTGAAGCCGCTCCAGTTTTTCTGTGATGCTTACGGGAGCTTGCAACAAACAAAACAACAACGACAACCCAGTAAAGTCCCACTAGGTGGGGTCTGGGGAGGGTAGTGTGTACACATACCTTACCCCTACCCCGATGGGGTAGAAAGGCTGTTTCCGATACACCCTCGGCTCAGGAAGCTGGGAATAAAATAAGAAAACAAGAAAACAAAAAAAGAAGAAAAGATAATTCATCAGTAACGTCAACATAACCGTAGACATAATGACAGTACCCTAAAAAACTATAAAATAGATGACATGCAATAACAATAACCCGCAACTAAAGTCCAAAACTATGGGAAATAGTAAGATTAGTGTGAACTCTACAATAAACACAAGCTGTCTATGACCATCCTACTCGCACTCGCACTCGCACTCGCCTCGCCCCTGGAATAGAGAAGGAGAAGCTTGGCTACCACTCTATCCTACAACCCTAATGCTCGACCTCTAAACCTTCCTATCAAGGGGCAAGGAGCTTGCAACAAGAACAAGTAATAGGTCGGCATACTCGATAAGGTGCTTTCAATAAGCGCTTCCTTGCCGCCTTTTGACAAGTATCGTTTATGCCAGCCTGCTAATCTTTTTCCAACCCTTTCAAACACTGGAATAAATCGTAGTATCCTTATGCGAAGTGCTCAATGGGAGACCCAGGTAAGTAGTGGGAAGAGAGCTCACCTTACATCTCAGAACATAAGACAAAGCATCAATGTTAGCAACCTCACCCGCCGAGAAAATCTCACACTTGCCGAGGTTGATCTTGAGTCGTGATACTATCTAAAACCACTACATGATCTGCTTCAGGTAGGTCAACTGATCCATATCGGCATCACAGAAAACCAGGGAATTATCCGCAAAAAGCAAATGAGAGACTCTTCGGGCATTGAGTGCCCCGATCGGAGCTGAGAATCCTCTCAAGAAGCCTCCGCCAGCCGCACAATCCATCATTTTACTCAGAGTATCCATCACTAGAATGAATAGCATGGGGGATAGGGGGTCACCTTGCTTGAGACCCCTGGAGCTGCCAAAGAAACGACACGGGCTACTATTAACCAGGATAGAGAATCTAACTGAGGAAATGCAGAACTTGATTCATCCCCTCCATCTTACCCCAAACCCCATCTGCATCACAATGAAATGCAGGAACGACACAGGCTACTATTAACCAGGATAGAGAATCTAACTGAGGAAATGCAGAACTTGATTCATCCCCTCCATCTTACCCCAAACCCCATCTGCATCACAATGAAATGCAGGAACTCCCGATTGACATGGTCGAAAGCCTTCTCAAGGTCCAACTTGCATAGTAAGCCGGTTCTCTATTTTCCTTCGGGAGTCTACAAGTTCATTCGCCACCAAAGCAGCGTCCGGGATCTGCCTACCTTCCACAACCGCATTCTGGGAGGACGAAAAAGACACGTCAAGAAACTTCTTGAGTCTATTGGATAGCACTTTAGAAATAATCTTGTAAATGCTCCCCACGAGACTAATAGGCCTTTAGTCTCTAATACAAGATGCCTTCTTTCTTAGGCACAATGGTAATAAAAGAAGCAATGATACTTCTCTTGAAAGCACCATTCACGTGGAAGTATTCAATGGCTTCCATCAACTCCCCCTTAATGGTGTCCCAACAGAGCTGGAAGAAGGCCAAGGAGAAACTATTGAGCCCGAGGACCTTATTACCAGCACAACTCGACACAGCCTCTTGCACCTCCTCCTCCTTGAAAGCCCTCTCTAGCCACTTACTGTCTCCTTCCCCTATGTGGTTGAACTCTATTCCCCCCAAAGTAGGCCTCTAACTAACTTCCTTTTTGTATAAGTTCCCGTAAAACCCCACCATCGCCCCTTTTACCTCCTCCTCTCCCTCAATCCTAACCCCATCCACAACTAAGGACTCTATGAAGTTTCTCCTTCGATTTGCAACCGCAACCCTTTGGAAAAACTTGGTATTCGAACCCCCTCCTTTAACTAGAGCGCCGTTGATTTTTGCTGCCAACTAGTCTCCTGAGCTATTGCTAACTCGACTATTTCCCTCTTAACCTCCCCCGGTCTCGCTTTCTCAGATTCATCTAACTCCCTCGCCCCTTCCCCTCTCTCTAATTCCCCCAATTTATGCATGAGCTCTCTCATTTTAACCTCTACCGTCCCAGAAACCTCCTTATTCCCTGATACCCCATAGTTTGTCCACCATTCTCACTTTGTCACCAAATCCTGGCACTTTTAACCACATGTTCTTGAATCTGAAAGGGGGATGCACCCCTCCCTCTACATCCATCTAGCAAGATAGGCAAATGATCCAAAGTCAGTCTAGGTAAAGGAATCTGCAGTACATTTGGCACCAGCTCATCCTAGGAGGGCGATATCAGAAATCTATCAAGTTTACTCCTTAAGTTGAAATCCTCCGCCCTGGCACAAGTAAACCTTTCCCATGACAGAGGAAGGTCAATGAGAAAGTGATCATTGATTAAGTCAGAAAACTCTTCCATGACCCTCGAAATCAAGCTACACCCTAATCCCTCCTCTGGGAATCTAATAGTGTTAAAGTCTCCCCCTAGAACCCATGGAATGCCCCATTCCCCCATAACATTGGCTAGTTCCTCCCGGAAAGACACTTTGGACCCTTGTCCTACCGGTCCGTACACTCCCCCAACTCCCCACTCCACTCCACTACTCTATCTTTGACAAGAGCTACTAAAGAAAAAACTCCCTTCTTAATCTCATTTACCTCCAAGCTTCTATCATCCCAAATAAGAAGAATGTCCCTGGCACTTCCCGCCGTTGTAACCCAATCATATTTTACCCAACTACCTCCCCACATACTCCTCAAAATCGCATCTGAAAAAAACTTCCATATTGGTCTCCTGAAAACAAACTAGTTTGGCACCCCAGTCTCTAACTCTCACTTTGATGATAGCTATTTTGTTTGGTTCATTCATCCCCTCACATTCCATGAAAGAATCTTAACTTCCATAACTAATAAAATCCCCTTTTTCCCATCCACCCCTAGACGAGCTTCGTTCCTCCCTGTCACACACTCGGCCCCTTCTATGATACACCACTACATCCCTAAATTATTTTGCTTAACACCTTGACCTAACTCCCTCCCCGCACCATAATAAAAAGATTGTTGCTCAATCTCCTTCAACAGTTATAACACCCTATCTTCCTTCCCTTTAAAAGAAACACCTAAAAACTTCTCGAAGTTTAATAGTTTATCCTCCTCCATCCAGAAGGACATATCCCCTCCTCTAATCCGTGACGAAATTGGACAGGCGTACCTTTTCCTTGCTCCTACCGGATGAATACAAGACCATAGCACTGCTAGTAATAGGAACTTTAGGTACCGAAAAGGTCTCACCATTTCCTTGAGAGCCACCAACCTCTGAGATTATCACCCCCCTACTATAGGAATGTCCAGAAACGCCAGTGGTTAGAGGGAAGGAAGAGAGCATGGAACCCTTGGCGGTATATTAACAGGAATTACTGATCTGGCAGTAACATCAATTGGGGCATGCACAACAATCTCCTCAGAAGAAGGAGCTTGAAGTGTAACCTCAGCACATCTAAGCACAGGAGAAGATGAGGAGGCGATGGAGCTGGGTCCATCAGAAGCGGGAGGCCGTGAAATAACACCACCAACTTTAACTAGTGCGGCCTCTGAAGCAACAACCATCGAAGAGGGGCGCGGGACAATAGATCTCGAAAAAGAAAGATCATTGTGTGAAGAACCATTGGCAGAAGAAGAAGGAGCGACTGTTCCCATATGCTTAGAAGCCTTATCAGACGCAGCTTGAAATAATTTGGCCCCACCAGCTTTAGCCGGTGCGGCCTCTGAAGCAACGGCCATCGACGAGGGGCGCAGGGCAATAGAGCTCGGAGAAGAAATATCATCGTGTGAAGAACCATTGGCAGAAGAAGAAAAGAGCGACTGTTCCCATATGCTTAGGAGCCTTATCAGACGCAGCTTGAAATAGTTTGGGCCCCTTAGGATCAATTTTAATAGGATTGGGAAAAGTTGTTGAACCCATGTGTGGAGGCCCATGCCTATACTTGCTGAAAACTTGGGTTGCCCTATGATGATTAAAAGAGGACTGGCACATTCTGCCTCTCCGGTCCGCATCACTAACCCAGGAGCATTGATGTCCTTTCCTCCTAATAAAATTTTGTCTTCTTCTCCCAAATTCAAACCCCCCGTCTCCTCTCGATCTAACTTCTGATTCCTGATTCGGTGAGCCCTCCCCTCTCTTCAGAGACTGATTTCCCCTCCCCTATCTTCTATTTGACCTACCCTTTTCATTCGCTACTAACACAGGCATAAAACTAACGCAGGCATAAAGATAGGGTGAAATTCAGGGCTCAACCAAATCTTGTAACTCAAGTAGCCATCTTCCACCACAATAGAGACAAGGATTCTGCCCCCTTTCCTCACCACAATCCTCACATGCGAGAGATCGTGTAGGCTGCAAGTGATATCAATAAAAGCCCCACAGATTTTCCCAATATTCTTGAATAGGCCAAGACACCAAAGATGCACCGGGAGACCCACCATGTTGACCACTAATGTTTCGCTGGTGAAACGAGGGTCGAGACACCCATCGTGCTCCACCCATCTGTCTAGCTTTAAGAAGTTCCCATCGAACCACCTGTTTCCTCTTACAAGAATTTCTGAAGCTTGAGATTCCTCGACAAATCGAAAGAGATATTGCATGTCCCCCAGTTGCAATATGTTCGCCTCGTCCTTAACATTCCATGCCTCTACTGCCCAGTTCCTAACAGCCTTTAGAGAACCAACCCATTTGGATAAAGACTCAATCAGACAAGATTCCAAGAAACCCTTTCGCTTGATAGTGTGCTCCTCAGACAGCGATAAGTGCGGCTCCTGCCCTACGTCGAGCTTTCGATGGCATCTTCCCCCAAGTTCTAGGGCTGGCCAAGAGGTAGCTTTGATGAAAGACATGTTTTCCAGTTTTCTTGATTCTATAGAGAAGTAGGAGCTTCTCTCTGTAGAATCCATCATATTCTAAATGCGGCTGTCCCAAAAGCCTTGCGAAGAGGCTGACTAAAGAAGAATAAGTGAGATCTGGCCGGAAAAAGCCTTACTTGTCGTCGGGAAATAGAGAAAGTTGTCGGATTTTGGAGATTGATGGATGTGTAGGCTCGAAATAGCCTCACGAAGAAGCTGTCTTAAGAAAATAATTTGAGATTTGGCCAGCATATTCCTCTCACGCCAGCGCGTGGCTAAAGCACCGCCGGACCTCGATCACGCGTGAGGGCGCATGGGTGGGCGATCGCCGGAGTTTTTTGTCGGGGAATGGTCACGACTGGATTGGCTATTGGAGGGTAAGGGTGAGATTTTAAAAGAAATGTTGTACCTTAACAAGATCTACATTTTCTGAGGTTACATGAAGATGGAGATTGGAGGAGGGTGATGGCCATGACTCTTTAGGTGAAGGAAAACGAAGAGATTTTCAAGGAGTTCGTAGTGAGCATGTTAGCTTAGACAGTTGTCACAAGCAGATGCAATCTTGCCCTTGATTATTCAAAGAAAACTTATAATTACTCAGTACAGACATCACTTCTGAAATTTATGTGAAAAATGATGTTTCGGTTGTAACATTCCATCGGCGCATGTGGCCTTTTTCCGACCAGATATTGAAAATTTTCTTTCAGACAGCTTGTTTGCGAGGCTTTTCTGAGCCTACCTATCCAAGTTTCACCAAATCCGACGGCATTTTTTATTTTCTGGCAAAAATATCCCGATTTCCGCGACTGTTTCTACTTTTTCGGCAACAATATCCAGATTTCGACTTACTTTTCTGTTATTTGCTGATATTTTGCTAGCGCTCTCTTCAATCCAATCATGTCTCTCGGACTTGATGCTTTTGGTTCAAAAAACATGAGAGTTGGAAAATTCAGCCTTTATGATTACTTCTGAACCCCTACTTGGGAGTTCAAATTATTTATCTTGGGCTTGTCTGTGGAGTTGTGGTGTAAAGGTCAAGGTGTTAAAGATCACTTAACAAAAAGGCTAGTAACGGAGATGAAATGGCCAAAGCACAGTGGGAAAATTAGTTATGTAGTATCTTGTGGCGATCTATTGATTCCAAGTTGATGCCTTTGTTTCGTCCATTCCAAGCATGTCATTTAGTTTAGGAAAAGGCTCTTATTTTGTACACTAATAACATATCTCTTAACTGTTATTGATGACATTTAAGACATAGAACCAAAATTTATAATGACACTTAAGACGTAGAACCAAAAATATTCCTTAACTGTACACATCAATTTTACCATAAGATGGATAAATCACCTCTTGAAAGAGTGGACAAAATCTGCAAGAAAGAATGATAAATGATAAATCTACCTGAAAGATAAAATCTCATGGCAAAAGATAGGTAGTTGGATGGGGATGAGGACAGGAACAATTTTTTGGGCTTAAGCTCCTAACTAATCACTGTACCAACAAATTCATTACCCTTGGGTGATACTAAATCAATGGATAAGATTCTCCCTTTCCAGAGCGTCCAATTGGCAAGGATTTTTGATGTGTTTGATCGGACAATACCATGCTATTATACAAATTTCACCAGACAAATATGGTGCTTTTTATCAATATATTGGGCATTAGATGGTGCTTTCCAAGATTCACAGTTGATTTCCTCTTCACTTCGCAAGAGAGGGGTTTAACTAAATCCTCTCAAACACAAATATAACTTTTTGCTTAGTTAGTGCAACTACAACATGTGCTTAGCTAATGTTTTAGAGCCAGAGACCATGAATCATGATTGATTTTCTTAGCCCCATAAGCGCTTTGTAAAACTCTTCTTTTGGATATAATTTTACCACTTTTTACTGGAACACAGCCACATATGGATAAAATACTCTTATTAACTATCAAAAGAAAAATACCAGGTTCTTATGCCATAGCATCAAGTTGGGTATTCACAATAACGGAAGAACCATAAGCTCAAACCAACTCAATAAACTCATATCCGTACATATTAAAACCTCATCCAGCTTCCCTTCTAGCCCAGTCGTAACAAATACTAACCAGGTAGCATATAGTAACTAATACTGTCAGATTCCTGATGCCAAAATCAGAAGCGACTACTCATTCTGAAAAAGCACCTCAGTTATGATAGTCCAACTACGTATCTTTCTCTCTCTGCTTGTCTATATTTTTCATGAATTAGAATATGAAATCCAATATTTGTATTCAATACCTTTTCCACTAAGGACCCTATATGTAACTGAAACAATTTAAGACTTTGGTGATCAAGTCAAACATATTGAAATCCGTTATCAAGTTCAAAACTAGGTGACCTAGAGTAAACTAATAAAATCTCAATCCTTTCTAATTGTCGCCAACAAGTACCGTGATTCACAAAAATGCTCCCCAACTTTGTCAACAATGGTAAAATCATATTATAATCCCACCAACTCATGTCGCAACATTCTTTCTCTTTCTTTTCCATTTTCCCAAGACACTGTAGACCTAGTTAACAACTACAAACAAATAGTTATTCTTCTTCCTATAGACACAATAGAGTATACACTTATTGTAAGATCTGAGGTGGTCAAAAGTGCTAAAAGGCTTAAGTTTAGACACAAAGAGAGCCTCAAATGTTTTCTACAATAACAAAAACGCTCCATTTACACTAGAAATTTCCAAAATCACTCATAAGCCTATATGTCATTACTAGATGATTTCTTCCCATCAGCCCAAACCTTGTGGTCAGGGTTACCCAGTAATCTGTTGGTAGGAATTATTGCCACCCGTGGAATTAGTTCAGTTGCACGCAAGCTGGCCCGGGCACCACCGTCATTAAAAAAAAATGACATATCACTAGACATGCAGCAATTATACAAAAAAAAAAAAAGAACTTTATGTTAGCATTATGACATATTCTAACACAATGTTACAGATTAAACATTTGACAAACAAATATAAACATCAGAGAGAGCATGACCAAATATAGAACAATGTATCTTGGTTCTTAGTAGAATTAAACAAAAAATAACCTTTCAATCATTGTTACTGACGAACGAATACAAAAGAAAAATATGAGGTAAAGAGGGAAAAAAACAAAAGATGAAGAAACAGTATACTAAGCTAACCTTGGACGTCGTGAAGCTCTACTTCAACATTCATAAGCTCCTCAAAGAGTTCTTCAGTTCTTCCCATTTTATTTTACTAAAGACAAACAAAAAAGCCCAGAAAATACCAATGAATTCATTAGCTTCTGCATATTTATATAAAAACAATACTTAAGAAATAGTACTAAAAAGTAAAAGAAACCAAGAAAATACCTTTGAGTTTGTAGTGTTCGTCTTCTGCATATGATTTTCTTGAAGAAATAAAATTGTATTCGCCTCCTCTGTTCTGCACTTCACTACATAGAGAATGAGAAAATGAGTTCAAGAATTTAATCAAGATTGGGCCTGCGTTGGCTTCTCAGCTTCAAAACAAGCCTATGCTTTATAACGTGCAAAAATAGCCGTTTCGAGGGGGTAAATGAGGCTTGAAAGCACCTTTGGGTTAACTAGCATTTGATCATACATCTTAAATTTATTTTCAAAAACTTTTAATATATATTTATTATCTAATTTGGATGAAGTTTTATTTGAAGATAAAAATATATTTAAACATATATTTTCAAAATATATTTTCCAACTTTATTTTGAAAAAATATTTATATAATTGCCAAGTTTTGAGATTTTGGCCCAATTAGTTCAATAGCTAATTTTGGGATTTAAAATTTGGCCAAAATATGGGTACAATTTATGACCAAACTGACATGAGTTTTAAAAGTTAATTCCAAATTTATTTTGGTAAAACTCATAGCCAAACGGGTCCTTAAGAGCCCGTTTGGACATAAGAATTTTTTCATTTATTTCGAAATTCATTTTTTTTTTAAATAATCAATTATCACTTGAATTTTGAAATATTTTTAAAATTTTGAAAAACTCCAAAAGGCAATTTTTCAAAATTTTCACTTAAAAAAAATTCACTCAAATCACTCATAAAATTTTAAAAACAACTCAAAGTTATATTTATGTTCAAACACAACTCTAATTTTTAAATACTATTTTTACTTTTCTGTTTTTTGGTATTTTACAATTTTTATGTCCAAACACCCACTAAGTTTGGGCAAAACAGTTTTGAGTTTCGCACCCCCAAAGGCCAAAAGTTAAATACTATCCTTTTTGGTGATCTCTATTTAAAGAATAATCACAATATGTAAATATATATATATATATATATATATATATATATATATATATATATATATATATATATATATATATATATATATATATATATATATATATATATATAGAGAGAGAGAGAGAGAGAGAGAGAGAGAGAGAGAGAGAGAGAGGGATGATCTCTTTACAAAAAATATTTTCACAACTAATAGTATTTTTTATTATTGCAATAAGAGCAAATTTTATTACACATATAGCATTATCTAAATATATACAACGGCTTAAATGCCACTACAACCAAAATCTCATTTAAAAGCCAAAAGGTCAGTATTAAAAAGACTGTTTCCATTACTTAATATCCTATATTTAAGGAAACACCTTCTCCAACACTAATATTATTTCAAATTCTTCCAAAAAATAAAAATAAAATTTCAGATTTTCTCTCTCTTTCCGTTAACCAGAATATATCAAAAATCTCAAAGAAATTTTCCTTTATATCATTGATTTATGCCATATTTTTTCTAAAAAGATACCATTGTGATTTATACGCTGTTAAATATAATTATTACGTTGTGTATATTAGCATATTAGAATTTTTGTTGTAATTCATATACTACTAAATATCATCATTATATCATGCATAAGAATAGTCTAAGTTATCAAGGAATAAATCATTGTTTGCAATCACCAATTCTATAGTTAAAGCATGAATTAAGCTAAATTTCACTAACCCATAAACAATTAAGCCCTAAATTCATGACACATTAAATACTCACACTAGGGTTGGATCACAACTCTAGCTATGGGGTTTAGTTACTCATAATAACTGTAGAAATCGAAGATGGAGATGAAATATAAGCCATAATATTCAAATGCAAGATGAAAATCTAAACATTGAAGACAAATCTACTCTAAGATTACTCAAAACGGTAAAAACCAGACGTTCACGTTCTCAGCAAAATACTAAATATCCTAAAAATATGAAAAATATCTATTTATACTAGACTAAAATTCCTGGACAAAAAAGGCCATGTGAATGTTTCGCGAGGCATAATTCCCACCGCATCCACACTTGAGCTCTCGTGGCCGCACAATGGAGAGCGTGGTTTGCGTTTCTTCAATTCCGGGCTTGGGTTGGAATTGGTTTCATGCCAGCATAATTTCAACCGCATCTACGTGTGCTTCCATCACAGACACATCATTTGGACACGGACCGCGTTCTTCTATTAAGCATGAATTGCAGGATCTCTGAACTTTAATCACCACACTCAGTAAAAATACCACAACGGTCACGTCTGATATTCCACAGCTGCACTTTTCCATCGCGCTCAGTGGTAGAACTTGTGCTTAAATTAGCCTCTATAAACTTTACTTTCACGGGCCGCTTATTTATGGATGCCTCAGTAGTGGTCCTCATGTGACCTCATATTTTTTCCGTTCTTCGTGGTCCAGTTCCAAGTCTTTAGTCTGTGCAAGTTTACTCCTTCATGAGTTTATTTTGGCTCTTTGTCTCATTTTGACTAAAACCTGCAAGTAAGCACAGTAACTAGTTTTCGGGAATACTTTTAAATATTTTTTATCCAAAACATAAGCAAAAGAGAGCATAAGATAGTTTAAAATCCATAATTATCAGTACGCGAAGTAGACATCAAGAAAACTAATATCTCAAGCCTGACCTTCGCGCCGATCATTTGATCGATGCTAGCAAAGGGAAAGAATCATTTGAGCATGCTTTGTTTAGGTTTTTATAATCCAGACACATTCCTAGTTTATTTCTTTTTTTATGTACTACCACTATGTTAGCTAACCAATCGGTGTATTTGACTTCTCGGATCAAACCTATTTCTAGAAGTTTGGATACCTCATACTTAGTGAACGCATGTTTAATCTTGGACCGTGGTATTTTCTTCTACTTAACTGGTGGAGATTTGGATCCAAACTCAGCTTATAAGTGGTTACCTCTAGTGAGATCCCTTTCATGTCAAGATGGGACCAAGCGACACATTCGGCGTTAGCTTTAAGAAAACCAATAAGTTTTTTCCTATGCTCGGAGGTTAACCCCATTCCTAGGTATACCTTTCGATCTGGCATATGATCGATTAATATGACTTGCTCCAACTCTTCAACTATCTATTTGGTGGCGTCGGTGGCATCAGGAGCTATCAATGATCTTGGGATGACGTAATCGTCCTCTGCGTCTACTCTTCGTTCTTCCTATTTCTCCAATTCAGCCGAGGCCGGTATTAGCGAGTTCTATTTAATCTCTTCCTTTTTGGTCGGTTCCGTATTCCATGATGTTGAAACCATGGGCACTGGGATCACCTCATCGACATCAAACATCTCCCTCGTGGCCGGGTATTATTTATAGATCGTTTTGATTCCCCAGGTGTGGGAAACTTCAATGCCTGGTGCAATGTTGAGGGTACCAACCTCATATTGTGGACCCATGTCCTTTTGAATACAGCGTTGTACTTCATGTCCCCTTCAATCTTGTTTCTTGGATTGTCTTGATGGTGTTTACTAGCAAGGCTATCTCTACTTTTGTGGTCTCATACGCCATGTTAAATTCATTCAATACCCGGATTGTTGGTATGATTTTTTCTTGTATCCCAAATTTCTCCACGATCCTTGATCTGATGATGTTTGTCGAGCTACCTGGATCAATCAGCACACGTTTAACTCAAAATTTTTTGATAAGTACCGGTGTTACTAGTTCATCGTTATGAGGCTATATGATGCCCTCGACATCCTAATCACTGAATGAAATGGCTCCCTGTAAAACATAATCTCGAGTTCGTTTTCCCCTTCTGCTAGGTACTTTAGTGCGTTTATCTTTGGTCATTAGGGTACATCGACTCCTCTAATGAGCATGTTGAGGCTCTTCTAGTTCGACCTATTTGTTGGTGTCCATGTTCCTGAAGTGGTTTGTGTCTCGCTCGCTCAGGAATTCTTGGAGGTTCCCCTTGTTGAATAACTGAGTCTTTTCTTCTCTTAACTATTGGCAATCTTTGGTCATGTAACTGTGAGTGCCATTATACTTACACTTTAAATTAGGATCTCTCTGGGTAGGTTCGAATAGCAATAGTCAGGGTCACTTGGTCTATTTGAT
The DNA here is from genome assembly GCA_032618575.1 of Nicotiana noctiflora. Classification (NCBI taxonomy): domain Eukaryota; kingdom Viridiplantae; phylum Streptophyta; class Magnoliopsida; order Solanales; family Solanaceae; genus Nicotiana; species Nicotiana noctiflora. The sequence continues at coordinate 41,709 of JASVEL010011186.1, forward strand.
GCGCCCTGTGGCTGACACGATGATGCCAGTGTCTATGTTGAAGTTGTAATCCGATAATCTCAGTGCTTCCCTACTCCCGAGCGGCTTGTCAAATATAGTTTTCTCATCAGACCTCTGCCACTAGGCACTCGATCATTTTTCTTGTCCTTCCTTATGGAGTGACATCTGGATCCATTTCCCATTTGGTTTGCACTATATGGTCGATGCCGATCTCAGACCACTCTCGTCTCTTGATCAATGGCTCTCTTAGATCTATCATCGGCCCTGATAGGGTAACAGATCCAAAAGGGGCCCCGAATTGGTCGTCTTTGACCCTGATCTTGGACTGGTTCCTATTACGGATGTTAGTCTAGGTTACCGCCAAGAACTCCACAAAATTTTGTTTTAGTTATTAAGAGGCCAAGGAACTTTAGGGTTGATCCCTTGAGTGAATGCTTGAATGACCAAATCATCTGCAACTAGTGGTAGGTCCATCCGTCCAATCTAGAATCTTGACATGAACTCTCTGAGCATCTTTTTATCCATTTGTTTGACCTTAAAAATATCTGACATTCTGGCCTAGAACTTGATGGCCCCGGCATGGGCCTTTACGAAAGCATAGCAAATGAGCCAATGAAATTTGGAGGCAAGTTTTAATACCATATCATTGCTCCTTTGGGCAAAGTCTCCCAAAACTTTATCACTAACACCGACTCGATCTCATAATCTTCCAATTCATTCCCCTTGAATGTGAATATATAGGAGGTCACATGCTCATTTGGATCTGTGGTCACATTATATTTCTGGATGTCA
>JASVEL010011186.1:47500-158039 GCA_032618575.1 Nicotiana noctiflora
ATTTCTTTATTTGGTGCAGCAAAAAAATATTTTATTATACAGTGTCTCCAGATTGTAGATAAATTGTAGGCATATTGTAGTTTACTAATAGTTTGTAGTTAAGTTGTAGATAAATTGTAGATAAAATGTAAATATATTGTAGATACTATATTTTTAATATTGTAAAAAAAATTCTTTGTGTTTGTTCTAAAAATGTAGGTGAGGGCTTCAACAGATCACATACATACTGTGTTGGATGGTGTGAAGCGGTACATTGTGTGTCTAGAAAATAAGAAATATAGTTGTGGCCAATTCCAACTTAAAGAACTTCCATCTATAAATTTTTTCCAGATCGTAGTTATAATGTAGGTTAAATGTAGTTAATTTGCAGTTTTTGTAAAATATTGCACACAATTTGCATATTTATTGTGGAAGTCACATTTCTACAATTTGCTCTTCATCTACAAAAAACTATAAATATTTACCTAATTTTTTGGGTGATTATATTTTTTTCAATGTTGAAGTATTTGGCCTAGGTTTTAGAAGAAAAAAAATATATTTTAGGAGAAGCAGAAGCAATTTTGGAACAGAAAAAATAGCTTTCCGAAAAATAATTAAAAATAGTTTTAACCTGCCCAAATACTAATTGATGGTCAAAATACTTTTCAAATTAATTAATTAAACAGTAATTATTTTTCACCTAAAGTACTTTTAATAAAAATACTTAAAAATTTGATTTCGATCGACATGAGAAAGTAATTAAAAATCAATAACAAAACAAGCCAAACGAAAGTGCAAAACAGAAAAGAAGAAGAAAATAGATCAACGAAATCTGAGTCTTTGACTTTCTTCAATCCCGTTTAATTCTCTCCTCTGTTTGTCATCTCAAAGATTCAACTCACTTCTTCCCTAAAATAAAGAACGTGGAGGGGTATATGGACGAGGGTTTAGGAGAGAGAAAGTGAGGATTAGTACTTAGTACTGTCAAATAATGAAAGTGCTTAATTTAAGGAGTATAAAATATTATATAAATTATAACCTTAATTAGATATTATGGTATATAAATGATAATTTGGTATGCTAAATGTAATTAAGTAAAACTTTAAACATGTAGGGTAAAAAGGTTTCATCGGTGGGATCGGAATGTAAAAATTCCTTTAACCTATACCCATTCTTTTTAAAAGTTTTAACTTGTATCTACTTTTTAAACAACTTCAGTCCACTTTCTCCTCCTCCTTCCCCTCCTTCGTTTTCTTCTTTTTCTTTTTCTTCCTTCTCATGTTGTTGGTGCTGCTATGAACTTCAGTTGATGGGATGATTGTCATAAGTATGTTTATCATATTATTTAAAAATAAATTATAAATAATTACATAAGTTAGTAGATAATAATTTGTGAATATTTTCGCGTACAGGAAATTTAAGGTCACACTTAGTGGTTCTTTTTATGATAATTATATTCTTTTCACATTTATTATTTCCAAAATTTATGATTTAGATATTGTTGGCAATCTGATTAGTTTATAGTAGTAATATACTATGAAAGAATAAGGTGATTATTTATCTAGTATGTTAGAAAGCTTTTCAAAAACTCCAGCTTATATAGTGCTGAAGTTTTACAAATGACCTAAATTACTTCAGTCTTGTGCTGAAGTTTTTGAAAAGGCTTTATGAGAAAACTAATGAATCCAGGACCAAAAAAAATTCAGTTTACATAGTGCTGAAGTTTTCACAAATGAACTAAATAACTTTAGTATCTTCTGCTGAAGTTCCTGAAAAAGCTCTTATGACAAAACTGATGAATCCATGACAAAAAAAACTTCAGTTTTTTTAGTGCAGATATTTTTAAAAATGAACTAAATAACTTCATTCTCTTCTGCTGAAGTTTTGAAAAGGCATTAGGATAAAACTAATGAATTCAGGACAAAAAAAAGCTTCATCTTATTTAGTGCTAAAGTTTTTACAAATGAACTAAATGAATTCAATATCTTCTGTTGAAGTTTTTGAAAAAACTTTATGACAAAACTAACGAATCCAGGACAAAAAAAGCTTTAGCTTATTTAGTGTTGATGTTCTTACAAATGAATTAAATGACTTCAGCATCTTCTGCTGAAGGTTTTGAAAAAGCTTAATGACAAAACTAATGAATCCATGACAAAAAAGCTTTAGCTATTTAGTGCTGAAGTTTTTACAAATGAACTAAAATAATTTCAGCATCACAAAACTTCAGCTACTAGAATGCTTAGGTTCAACAATTACAAATAAAACTTCAACAAATAGAGAATAAAACTTCAACACTAGAATGTTTAAGTTAAGCAATTACAAATAAAAACTTCAGCACACTTGGTTCAGCAATTTTTGCTACTTCAGGTCCGTCTACTAGAATGTTGAAGTTTGCGTGATTACCTTTGCTACTTCAGGCCTGTATGCTGAAGTTACTCGAAAAAGTAAGTACGTTTGCAATTTTTTTGGGTAAGCGGGTACAAGTTAAAACATGACAAAAAAAAAAGGATATAGATGCAAATGCACCGCCCTTTACTAGCAAACAAAGCCCAAAACTTGCCCCTCGCCCCAAACAAACCCCAATAAAATTACCTCCCATTAATTTATTGAAATTATGTGTTTGGGTGTGCAGTTGAGTGAAGGCTGGTAGGTTTTCTTGTCTGTGGCTTGATAGTTGTGGGTTGGTGACATATTGAATGTGGGTTGGTGACACATTGAATTGGTTCAATTTGTGCTGTCTTGGCACATTTTGTGGCCCCATTCTGTAGTCCTTTTCTACTACTTTTCTGTAACTCAAAAGTCACTATAGCTAGGATCTCCCCCATTATTTTTGTTACTTGAATTATTACTAGGCTAATGTATTAAAAGCTTTATAGATTCAAATATTTAAATAAAAGAGCCCCCGTGATACTAGTCGCCCAATAAGTTCTAACGATATTTTTTTGTTAAATCAGTTAGTCCCAAAAATATATACACTAAGTAATAAAATGGAATGGAAGGATATACTGGTACTAAATAAGCATACAAAAGTTATTGATCAAATATAAGTAAGGTTGAAGTAGAGGTGAATTTGATTTTTATATTTTTTCGACTAAACTCATTATAATCTTAAGATTATTGGGTTAAAATATAAAATTTTAATAATTTTTCACGTATACATTCTAAATATCAAAGTTTCTTATAAAAAAAATGTTGGATTCGGTACCAATGCTTTTAAGAGGGAAACAATGAAGAGATCAAAGTTATTTGAGGGAAGAAGACTAGTTTATTGCTCTTTATCGTCCACATAATACACATGTATTCTTTCGTTTAAAGAAATGTTCTACTACTCCTATTTTTCTTCTTAGCTTATACCAGATCTAATCCTTCAATAATTCATGGATATGTAGGGTCAGAAACGCGATAACCTTTTGTTATTGTTTCTATGCACATTTATGCTTGGTTTTGCTCGCTAGCTTTTATTACTAGCAGTACAAGATAAGACTAAGAATCAACCACGTGCTTCACGTTTATACTTTGTATACCTTACCATGCTACTTGGTGATTGTGTATAAATCAAGGTTGTAACCCTTCAAACCAAAAGCACTCATCCCAGCAATGGCTTCTTCTTCTACTACTTTACCTTTATGCGCCAATAAAACACCCTCTACTTCCTTCACCAACACCAACTCATCTTTCTTTGCAAAACCCTCTCAGCTTTTCCTTCATGGAAAACGTAACCAAAATTTCAAGTTCTCATGCAATGCCAACAGTGGCGAGCATGACAAAAACCTTGACGCTGTTGACAGGAGGAATGTCCTCTTGGGTTTAGGAGGTCTGTATGGCGCAGCTAATCTTGCACCATTAGCTACTGCTTCTCCTATACCACCTCCTGATCTCAAATCTTGTAGCAAAGCCCATATAAATGACAAAGAGGAGGTTTCATACAGTTGTTGCCCACCTATCCCAAGTGATATGGACAGTGTTCCCTATTACAAGTTTCCTTCTATGCCCAAACTCCGTATTCGGCCCGCTGCTCATGCTGCTGATGAGGAGTACATTGCTAAATACCAGTTAGCCACTAGTCGAATGAGGGAACTTGACAAAGATCCATTTGACCCTCTTGGCTTCAAGCAACAAGCCAATATCCATTGTGCTTATTGCAACGGTGCTTACAAAATTGGTGGCAAAGAGTTACAAGTCCATTTCTCATGGCTTTTTTTCCCTTTTCATAGATGGTACTTGTACTTCTATGAGAGAATATTGGGCTCTTTAATTAATGATCCTACTTTTGGTTTGCCATATTGGAACTGGGACCATCCAAAGGGCATGCGTATACCTCCCATGTTCGATCGTGAAGGGTCTTCCCTTTACGACGCAAGACGTAACCAAAGTCACCGTAATGGAACCATAATCGATCTTGGTTTTTTTGGTACCGAAGTCCAAACAACTCAACTTCAGCAGATGACTAATAACTTAACTATAATGTATCGCCAAATGATAACTAATGCTCCTTGCCCGTTGCTCTTCTTTGGTCAACCTTACCCTCTAGGAACTGATCCCAGTCCAGGGATGGGGACAATTGAAAACATCCCTCATACTCCTGTCCATATTTGGGTTGGTAGTAGGCCTGATGAGAATAATGTAAAACATGGTGAGGATATGGGTAATTTTTACTCGGCCGGTTTAGACCCGCTTTTCTATTCCCATCACGCCAATGTGGACCGGATGTGGTCCGAGTGGAAAGCCTTAGGAGGGAAAAGAAGGGATCTCACGAACAAAGATTGGTTGAACTCGGAGTTCTTTTTCTACGATGAAAACCGAAACCCGTTCCGTGTGAAAGTCCGTGACTGTTTGGACAGTAAGAAAATGGGCTTTGATTACGCACCCATGCCAACCCCATGGCGTAATTTTAAGCCAATAAGGAAGAGCAATGCAGGGAAGGTGAATCTAAGTTCAGTTCCGCCAGCAAGCAAGGTGTTCCCACTCTCAAAGCTGGACAGAGCCATTTCATTTTCTATCGATAGGCCATCTTCGTCAAGGACTCAACAGGAGAAAAACGAACAAGAGGAGATGCTAACGTTCAACAACATTAAGTATGACGATAGCAAGTATATAAGGTTCGATGTGTTCCTAAACGTGGACAAGACTGTAAATGCGGACGAGCTTGACAAGGCGGAGTATGCGGGGAGTTACACCAGCTTGCCACATGTTCATGGAGATAATGCGTCTCATGTTACCTCTGTAACATTCCAGTTGGCCATCACTGAACTGTTGGAGGATATTGGGTTGGAAGATGAAGACACTATTGCGGTAACTGTGGTTCCAAAGACAGGTGGCGAAGAGATCTCCATTGAAGGTGTTGAGATTAAGCTTGTCGATTGTTAAATTAAACCTGGTGGCTATGGTTCCAAATATATGAACGCAGTGTGTGCACTTTTGTTGTATTTCGACTATTAGCTAGATCGCCTACTGTATTTCTAGCTGTCTATCTGGAATAAATAATGTTTGCCTTTCCTGGCAACTTTTTCTGTCATTATCATCTCTTCTTCTTTTTCCTGGCCAGCTTGATTTCATTTTGGTGATGTCAAAAATCTTCAGATTGATTGCACATAATTTATAATTTACCTATCATCACTTGTTGCAATGTCAAGCCCTTTAAAATCCCGTAAATATATTACCGAGGATAGAACATATTAAAAAAAATGATGTTGAGAAGAAATAGTTCAACAACGGGTTGAACAAATTAGTGACCAGTTCCATTGATAAAATCTTCCAATATCTTTTACTAATACACAACCACATGAAAAAACCAAGAAGAACTACAGGAAAATAGTTAAACTAATTAAGTGGTTTTAATATGATAAAGGTTCTTAGCTATGGAGACAAGAGGGGTTGTTCTGATGGTAAGCAACTCCCACTTCCAACCGAGAGGTTGTGAGTTCGAGTCTTCCCAAGAGCAAGGTGGGTAGTTCTTGGAGGGAAGGATGCCGGGGGTCTATTTGGAAACAGCCTCTCTACCCCAGGGTAGGGGTAAGGTCTGCGTACATACTACCCTCCCCAGACCCCACTAAGTGGGATTATACTGGGTTGTTGTTGTTGTTGTTGTTGTTCTTAGCTATGGATTCAAGTGAACCTATTATTTTTCGCACAAAATAATATACATACATATATATATATATATATATATATATATATATATATATATATATATATATATATATATATATATATATAATTTGTAATATATATCATACACCCATAATCTCATATGTATAATAAGTTCAATGCAAAAATTTTAAAGATTAAGCTGTATACGGTCGGAATCAGGTATGCCCAATTTCCCAGGCTCGAGGGGTCACCTTAAGCCCGAGTTCAGGTAAGGTCGAGTTCGAGCTCGATGGACCAGACTTGAGCTCGAAGACAGAGTGCAATACCCAAGGATCAAAGCGCGATGAGTATCGAAGTCGAGTATGCTCAACCCCGAGATAATGCCGTTACAGATTTATAACAAAATGAAATAGATTCCTGCCACGTCCCTAAGATCATGGCGTAAATCCCGGAATAGATTTGTACAAATCCGTACTAGGCGGTTAGATAGCTTTTCCAATAAGATTCTTTATTGTAAATGGAAATATACCTTATTTAGGGTTCCCATACTATATAAAGAGCACCCTAATCATTTGTAAACACCATCTAATTATTGGCAAAGAATATACTCTCTTACTTTTCTCGCTCATTATTCATCAGAATTGTCCTTCAGCTTTATTATTCTTCTTTTATTGTTCTTACCCTGTCTCGAGGTCGATACTGCCTAGCAACACTAGTTTGATTTTCTCATTTCTTTCATTTATACATTATACTTCTTGATTAATGATTAGTATTGAATGAAATCACGTATCATTAAAACCACAAATCAAATTTAACTGTTACTCGTATTTTCGAGGTAAATAGTTTGGCGCCCACCATGGGGCTAAAGATAATAGTGATTATTTCGGTACTGATTCTCATAACACACGTTATTTTCACACTTGTTCTTGTCAATAATATTTCGTTCCCAACATTAAACATGTCAAAACTCGCAAAATACACCTATTCACGACAACAAAGGTCTTGGATATCATGTGGAAACAATAATGTAGGGGTCGGTGTACCACCAATAAACCCTGGGGAAGTGCCAAATATGGAAGTTGATGTTAGTTTACACATTGCATTGAATGCAGATTTAGGCGCATACACCAGAGGAAGTATACATGTGGAAGACTGATCTGAGGGCCAAGGAACACAAGGTATAGGAGATGAGGGAGTCAGCCTCCAAGTGATATTCAAGATGTTGCAAGCTCAACAGATTACCATCGCTCAATTTTAAAGTCACAATAAAACTCCGAGTACAGTTGAACTAGAAAACACTCTCGTCATGCTGAAACAACACTATAGAGTTCAAATGAAATTGGCTCGGGGACTAACCCCACTATTATGAGGATGCTCGAAGAGCTCAGCAAGAGGATCGACTCCGGGGAAAAGAAAAGTGAGGATAATGACAAAAAGATAGAGACTTATAACTCCTATATTGATCAAATATAGGAGGCACCCCCGATCTTGAAAGGTTTAGATGATAAACAGTTCATACAAAAACCATTCCTTCGGAGCACGGCTCTGATGCCCATTCCCAAGAAGTTTGGCATGCCCGATATACCCAAATATAACGGGACAACCGACCTTAATGAGCATATACTTGTGAGATTAAAGGAAATGACCTGAATGATAACGAGATCGAGTTAGTGTTGTTGAAAAAATTTGGGAAAACTTTGTCGAAAGGGGTGATGATTTGTTACCACAATTTGTCTCTGAACTCTATCAATTCGTTCACTATGTTAGCTAACACCTTAGTGAAAGCACAACCGGGGCCATAAAGGTGGAAACGAGGAAATCGGTCATTTTTATTATAAAATAGAGGAATGGCAAGAATTTTGAGGGAGTTCACGTCCATATTTTTTATGGAGCGAATGGAATTACCATCGGTCTTGGATGACTAGGCAGTGCAGACTTTTATGCAGGGTTTGAATGAATAAAGTTGGATTGCGTCTCGTTAATTAAAGCAGAATCTAATCCAATATTCGGCTGTGACATGGTTCGATGTGAATAATCGTTATCAATCACAGATCAGAGTCGAGGACGACTAGTTGGGAGACCCCTCGGGTTCAATTCATCCTAATAGATTGGCAACCAAGCCCACAAGGGATACAAAGAAGGAATTAAGATCAAACAAGGAATGGTATCAGCCGTATGTCGACTGAAAAAAAAAATGTCTTAGGTCGTAACGCTCCTCACAATGATCGGAGAAATGATCAAGGTGAGAGCTCTCGAGGACTCATGAGTAAGAATGGTTCGATAAACATACTGACCGTGTAGAGGCACCTCGATTTTCGGAGTATAAGTTTAGTATAGATGCATTGGGGATCGTGTCAGCTATTGAAACAATCAAAGACGCTAGATGGCCCACGCCTATACAAATTGATCCTTCTCAAAAGAATCAGAACTTGATATGTAAGTATCATGGCACACATGGCCATAGAACTGAAGACTGCAGGCTGCTACAGGAGGAGAAAGCTCGGTTGTTCAACGAGGGGCACCTTCGAGAATTTCTCAATGATCAAGCTAAAAACCACTTCAAGGAGAGAGATGCGAGCAGAAAATGAGTTGGAAACACCACACCATGTAATCTGTATGATTGTTAGTGGTGTCAATGCCCCACAAGGACCTGTATTGAAATGCACCAAGGTGTCGATCACTAGAGAAAAATAGACACGGAGCTATGTGCAGAGGACGCCCTATCATTCTATGACAAGGATATGGGAGGAATATCTCATCCGCACAATGATGCCATAGTAATATCTATCCTTTTAAATAAAGTTTTAAGTTAAACTAGTTCTAGTGGATCCTGGTAGCTCAGCAAACATAATCATATCGAGGGTTGTAGAATAGCTCGCTCTACAAGATCTGATTGTACCTGCTCGAGTCCTAAATGGCTTAATCATGGCAAGAAAAAAAATAAAGGGAGAGATAATCCTACTAGTGAACATAGATGGACCATAGAAGATACAAAATTCCATGTCATGGAAGGCGACATGAGGTATAACGCACTCCTCGGGTGACCATGGATAAACAACATGGGGGCAGTACCTTTATCTCTTCGTAAGATGATGAAGTTCCTAATGGAGGATGGTGTGAAAATAGTCTACAGAGAGCAACACGCTGCAAAGAAAATGTTTGCAGTCGATGAAGTGACACAGATACCAGATCATTCGACCTTAAAAAAGTCAAAAACCAAAGGTAAGCTGATGGCTAAATAGCAATCACCGCCCCCAGTCTCACCTAAATTAGAGCAACAGATAATCGAAGACAAAGAAGAGGATTTCCTTACTCCTCAAACTTTCATCATTCCCTAAGAGTTCAATGAAACCAAGTAAACAACCGAGAAACTGGAGCAGGTCATACTGATCGAATACATACCCGAGAGAAAGCTATACCTAGAAACGTGATTAACCCCCAAACTCCGCAAAAAAAATCATTCAATTTCTTATTGATAAATGGATTGCTTTGCTTAGTCGTGTTTAGATATGACAGGGATTCCCCTAGAAATAACAATACACTGTCAAAGCCTCGACCATAGGTTAAACCAATAAAGCAAAAAAGGAGGCCCTGGTCCGAGGTGAAGCATACATTCATAAAGGACGAGGTAACCAAACTTCTTAAAATAGGATCTATTCAGGAGGTAAAATACCCCGAATGGTTAGCCAACATAGTTGTAGTTCCTAAAAATAGAAACAAACTTAGAATATGCGTAGATTAAAAGTATTGAAACAAATCATGCCTAAAAGACTCTTTCCCATTTCCCAACATCGATCATACGATCGATGCCACAGCTGGCCACGAGATCTTAACTTTTCTCGACGCCTACTTCGGGTACAATCAAATTCAGATGAACCGAGAGGACCAGGAAAAGACCTCTTTTATCACTAAGTTTGGAATATACTGTTAAAATGTAATGCCCTTCGGGTTAAAAAATGTTGGAGCTACATACCAACGCCTAGTTAACAAGATGTTCGAGGAACAGATAGGCAAGTTGATGGAAGTTACATTGATGATAAGTTGGTTAAGTCCCTGCATACAGAAGACCATTTAACTCATTTACAGAAAACAATTAAAGTCTTGAGCAAGTACAACATGAAGCTCAACCTAAAAAAATGTGCCTTAGGGGTCATCTCGGGCAAGTTCTTCGGCTCATGGTGTCTAATTGGGGAATGTAGATCAACCTCGACAAAATTAAGGCCATTGAGGACATCATGATCGTGGATAGTGTAATGGCCGGGCAGAGGCTAACGTGACGAATAGCCGCCTTGGGTGGGTTCATTTTGAGGTCATGAGATCAAAGTCATAGGTTTTTTCCTTGCTCGAAAAGAAAAAGGATATTGCGTGGACCCTAGAATGATAGCAAGCCTTAGAAGAATTGAAGCGGTACTTATCAAGCCCGCCTTTACTTCACACCCCGAAGGTAGATAAAAAGTTTTACTTATATTTGGCAGTATCCGATATAACGGTAAGTGGGGTACTAGTTCGAGAAGAGCAAGGTACGCAATTCTCTATTTATTATGTACAAACTCTAGGTGATGCTGAAACTAGATACCCTTATAAAGAAAAATTAGCACTTGCATTGATAAATGCATCTATAAAGATAAAACCATATTTTCAGTGTCACCTCGTATGTGTGTTAACCACTTACCCCTTTCAAAAGGTTTTGCAAAAGCCTGAATTATCGAGCCGGTTATCCAAATAGTTTATCGAGCTTAGCGGGTACGATATAAAATATCAATCCCAAACGAACATCAAGTCATAAATACTAGTTAACTTTGTGGCTAATTTTAAGCCGATACTTATACCCGAAGTCGAGAAAGAACTCCTGCTAAGATCGGGTATATCATCGGGGGTATGGAACCTTTTCACGGCTGGTTCGTAAAATGTGAAAGGGTATGGACTTGGCATTGTCTTGAAGCCACCTGCAGGTAGCACTATTAGACAATCTATAAAAAATCTAGGTTGACTAATAATAAGGCCGAGTATGAGGCCAATATTGTAGGTCTCAAGAGCTTGGGGCAGAACTCATTGAAGCCAAGTGCGATTCACTATTTCTGGTAAACCAAGTAAGCAAAAGTTTTGAAGTTCGAGAGGATAGGATGCAATGATACTTGGATAAGCTACAGGTAACTTTGCAATGCTTCAAGGAGTGGACTCTGGATCATGTGCCTCAAGAACAAAATAGTGAGGCTGGTGCACTTGCTAATTTGGAAACCTCGATTGAAGAAGATGATATCGTTCTGGGGATTATCGTCCAATTATAGAGATTTCTGATTGAAGAGGGTCATGCTGAGATAAATTATACAAGTTTGACTTGAGATTGGAGGAATAAGTATATCAATTATTTGAAAAATAAAAAACTCCCATCGGACCTCAAAGAATCAAGATCCCTAGGTTGTTAGGTTCACATTAGATGAAGATGGAACATTGTACAAAAGGACGTTCGATGGACCATTAGCTTTAGGACCTAGGGACACCAATTATGTTCTATGAGAAATCCACAAAGGTACTTATGGGAATCACTCCAACGCCGAGTCTTTGATTTGCAAATTGTTAAAGTAAGGTATTACTGCGACAACATGGAAAAATATACTAAGGAGTTTCTCAAAAAATGTAGTGCCAACGGTTTGCACCGATGATCCATCAGTTCCGAGAGCAACTCCACTCAGTCCTATCCCCGTGTCCTTTTATAAAATAGGAATGGACATAGTCGGCCCTCTACCAATGGCCCCAGGTAAAGCTAAATTCATTTTGTTTATGACTGATTTGTTTTCTAAATGGGTGGAAGCACATCCTTCGAGAAGGTCAGAGAAACGGAAGTTATCGACTTTTTCTGGGACTACATCATATGCCGGTTCAAGATACTTGTCGAGATTGTATGTGACAATGGAAAGCAATTCATTGGAAGCAAGGTAATAGAGTTCCTCAAAGCACAAAAAAAAGAGGATCTTATCAACACCATACAACCCAACCAGGAATGGACAGGCCGAGTCAAAAAACAAAACTGTCATTCAAAACCTAAAGAAAAAGTTGGACGATGCAAAAGGAAAATGGAGAGAAGTCTTACCCGATGTCCTTTGGGAATATCTAATGACATCGAAGTCCAGCATATGGGCCACCCCGTTCTCTTTAGTATATGGCTCCGAGGCCTTAATCCCTATTGAGGTCGGTAAGCTGAGTGCCAGGTTTCGACATGCATCAGAGGAGTCAAATCACAAGGCTATTACTAGTCTCGAGCTACTAGATGCAAAACGAGAGGCAACACTTGTTCATATGGCCGCGCAGAAGCAAAGAATCGAGACATACTACAATAGAGGACCAACATTCGACACTTTGGAATTGGGGACCTAGTTCTACAAAAAGTTACCCTCAATAGTCAAGACCCGAATGAAGGGAAACTAAGCCTGAATTGGGAAGGACGGTACAGAGTCATTGGAGTTGTTAGAAAAGGATCTTACAAGCTTATCACGATAGAAGATGAGCAACTGCCAAACAATTGGACATATCAGTACTCAATCGATATTATTGCTAAGGTATGACTTTCTCCTTTTGTCAATTTGAATTTGAAACTAATCCATCACAGATGATCGATCGAGGATATCAGATGCGCCTTTCTACACAAAGGCCTTAGGTTTTAAAGCACATGTTGCATTCTTTTTCCCTTAGATAGGATCTTGTCCCAAATGGGTTTTACCGGCGAGGTTTTTAACGAGGCAACAACTATGTGATACCTAAGGAGAATCAACAGTATCCAAGGCTTCTTTTCAATCAACCTCGAATACTGGGGGGCATCACCCTCGGAGATTATATTTTTCGAGGAAAATTTCATGCCAAAGAGGGCATCGATAGGTAAACTTTGTAATGGACCAAACAGTTAGATGAACCGTGTCCATATAGAATAGTCGAGCCCCGACGGCAAAACATGTACGCATGTATCGATTATTCAAATAAGCATTCTTTCTATATCAAAATGTTTTTTGTCACAAAGAAGTCTACTATTATACGAGCTTCATACTTATAAAACTATGAAAATGGCTCAAGAGCTAGAATGCAAATATACCCCAAATACTCGGGGACTATCATCGACAGTCAACACCTCCGAGTAATCAAAAACTCAAATTCATAAGACGTCGAAGAGGCATCCCCTCGGTATAAAAAAGCTACGGCAACATTAAAGGATATGTCCCTATTAAAGGCTGTGGTCATATAAAAGGGCTACGGCCAAAAAATGTGTTGAGGAGACGTATGACTTCCGCCATAAATTAAAGGCCTTCAAGCACTTTGAAAAAACTAGTTAAATAAGGCTACCCTCAGCAAAAGCAAATGATAAAGCGCTTTGATAGAATCAGTCCTCGAATAATTTAAAGGCTTCGATATCATCAACCTTTGAGAAAACCAAAAGGTATTGGATTATCATTACACAAATAAATTGCAAATAAGGTTCCGATCGATCGAACCACCAGAAAACCCATCGAGTACAAAAACACATGCTAAGGCATAGAAAAGATTCCACTAAGTTTTTTAGTTGAAAAGAGGAAACATTATAGCCGTCCTATAGGAGCCTAAGGGCCAACCTAAAAGAGCATAAGGGCCAATAAAAAAAAGGCTTAAGGGCCAAAATGTATAGAGTCCGAGACCTCGCTCTCAGTAAACTCTGACTCAAGAGTCCCGAGCTCACTTCAAATTAACCAGGGCATACCTTGAGGATTAACAAAAACCATAAAAGCTATTACATTGATTATTAAAAACTCTAAGGGTTGTTGTATTCAGAATCCGAGATAATGCTCATTTGATCATTGAAGTTATCAAAATTCTTTAACAAAAATAAAGACAATATGGAATTCAATACAAATTACAGATGAAGAAAATGAATTCTTTATATTAAAAAAAAATATTTACAACACCCACGAGGGGCCCTTACATAAAATCAAAGAAACAAAGACCCTAGGAACCTAAGCTATTTTAGAGTTGCGTCCTCGGGAGCTCTATCTTCGGGAACCTCCTCTTCTTGAGGGACTCCTTCTTCGTCTCCCTCACATTCAAAGCCACTAACAGAAGCCTCATCATTGTAAGAAATGAGAAACTTGGAATCAGCCTCAAGTGCTTTTGCTTGGGCTATTTCATTGGTGAGGTCGAACCTCGAGCATGACTCTCTTCGAGGGTCTCCCTCCTAGCGTGACACAATTGGCCAAATTGTTGACATGCTTCTCCCGGTCGGAGGCCTCATTTAACTCCACTTGAACATCCTAGGTATCTCTCAAGTACATGGTGATGGTTTTATTTGCCGTTTCTTTCGTCTTCTCAATTTCAGCCTTAGCCTCAGCAACATCAACCCCAGCTTTAGCGAGTTTTGTCTCAAGCTCCTCAATCTTCTTGGCCTGGACCAAAATTTTCAATTTGATGCCTCGGAGCTGAGTCTTAACCAGGGCCAATTGGGTTTGAGCAGTCTCTTTGTCGACATCAAGCCGATCTATGTTCTCCTTTCATTGGTGGCAGTCAACCTTTACCTGATCGACCTCGCCCCAAAGCTGCATGATCATCTCTAACTTTTGCTGCAGTTGAGAAATTGAAGTGTTAGCTCCCACGGTAAGGCCAAGAAGATCATACTTTGTCAAAATCACAGTTACCAGCTTATCCAACTGGGCCTCTTTTTTTGTGCTTTGGCCAAATCGGACCGACGGTCCTTAAGCTCATCTTACTTTTGGCTATAAAGGAGCCTCAGGGCCTTCTCTTCATCTGAAGCTTTCCTCAGCTCGGCCTTGAACTTAATGATGGACTACATATAAAACAAATATATTAGTCAAGAAAAGGGGAAAGGAAAGAAAAATTATAGCAAATAAAAGCTAGTACTCACGCGAGAACAGAGACGATGAGCCTCCTCGAATAGGGTGGATGCGTCATTAAGGTCGGCAACATCATCAACCCCTAGTATCACTGGTTTGATTTACTAATTTTATTTCATTTATATACTGTACTTCTTGATTTGATTAGTATTGAACTAAATCACATATCTTTAAAACCATAAAATAAATTTAATTGTTACTCGTGTTTTCGAGGTAAACATAAACTCATCAAATTTAAATCTTAGATATGCTACTATATTATTATGGTTAATGAACCACCCTATCCGTGTAATTAACACAAGAGTCCATCTAAATTATAAAGAATTATCTTCTTTTTATTTTTTAAAGTTTTTAATATTATGATTCTTTCCTTTTTAATTTAGAGTATGCACTTACCTATAGAATAAATAAATATTATTTATAAATAAAAAATTATTTATGCATATATAATGCTGGAATAACAAAATAACGAGCGTAGAAAATATTAACTAGGATAAATTTTTAGTAATAATAATTTTAGTATATAAAACAAAATACAAATATTTATTTATACAATTCAGAATGAAAGAAAATAAATATTGTAAAATATATATTCCATGCACGTAATATAAAATAATTATTTAAATAAAGATATTTTTATAATATACATTATATATTTTTGAAAATTATACTCAAACATATTATATATATTCCATGCACAACTTAACATATTATATTTTACCCCATACATATAGTCCTCCTTCTTTTCCGGTGACATAACTTTGTGTTGTCGGAAAGTTGATAGAAATATAATAATATATTGAGCATAATTTTCAAGAATATATAATGTATATTATAAAAAATACCTTTATATAAATAATTATTTTTATATTACGTGCATGGAATATGTATTTTACAACTTTTATTTTCTTTCATTCTGAATTATGTAAATAAATTATTAAATTTTTATTGTTAATACTAAAAAGTTTAAACAAAATAAGAGAAAATAAATATTTATAATTTAGAGGGTAAAATAGGTATTTGGCAATCCAAAATTTAGAAAATCTAGTTGAGTGACCTTCTGAGTGCAATAGACATAGTTTAGTGAATTTATTGTTATAAACGAAAGAAAAATGAGTTTAGAAGATAATTTGGGATAGTTTAAGTGATCATTTGTGTAGTTGACTCATTAACACAACGGTTATTAATTTGCATGAACCGGCGGTTTTGAACAAATAAAAGAATTATTTATTTCTCAAAATGCATAAATCACAATTGTGCTTAATATTCAATTATTGTGGATAACCAATTATTATTATTATTATTAGAACCCTAGTTCTGTACTGTCTAGATGGATTTTTTCCATCGTCGTTTAAATGATGTCCAAAGACAACTGTAAAGAAGAATTAAACAACGCATACGATGAACATGTGATAGTTTCACGATGGATCATTCATTCATTCATCTTTTTAGTTTTTACTTTTTGGCAGGATTTTCAAACTGATGTTAACGTAAACTACAGTGTTTAGATGTCAAGAGTCAACATATTCACATTAAGATTGTGCTAAACAGTTGCCTATGATGTACTAATGATTTCTGGAAACTGCATTATACAAAGGCAAAACCTCACCTAGTATTTATATCAAACTAATAGAAACATGACAAGGTTTTGACTTTTGAGGTAAACATTGAGTACAAATAAATTATATCTACCGTCATATAAATAGAAACTATGTTGTTTTTTATGAATTTTGATATCCAATTAGCAGATAATTTACGAAAATTAGATTTTAAAACTTTAAGTATCAAATTGCTAGATATGCTGGTTACTGATTGCTGGACCATATATATATTGAGAGATATGCAACATCGAAAAATTCAACCTTAAGGCTCAAACAAAACAATTAATTAAGTTGTGTGAGGGTATATCTATGCTTGACAAGTGAAATTGATAGACACATAGGGTCTGTTTGGTATAATAGAAAATATTTTCCGTGTAAAATATTTCTTGGAAAACAAATAGTAATCTTATTTATTTAATTTCCGATGTTTGGCATGCAATTAAGGAAAATAACTTCTCAAGAGTATTCATGAATAATTCCGATAGAATAAACATGAAGCCCATAAATAAATTTTCGAACCAACAACCTTCCGAACCCACAAATTTTATAAAATTCCGAGCCGCTAAACTTTCGAACCCATAAACTTCCAAACACATAAACATCCGAACTCATAACTTTGGAACATGTAAAATATTCGAACCTGCAAACCGAAAGATGAAAAAACTAAAACTGGAAAAAAAAAAAAACCAAAATATAAATATTACAAAAAAAAGTAAAAAAGATAAAAAAAATAAAAAAATGTTCAGGGGGCAGTAAGGGGTGGGTTTGACAGGGTCGGGGTGATGCAAAAAACGAAAATAGAAATTTTAAGGTACAAAAAATAAAAAGGTAAAGACAAAAAAAAAAACATGGGATGGGTTGGTGGGGTAACAGGGTAGGTGGTGAAGGAAAAAAAACAAAAATAAAAAATAAAAACTTTTGGAGAGAGGGTGGGATGGGGTGGGGTTGAGTGGGTGGTTGGGTGTGGGGGTATGGAATGAGTTGGTGAGGATGGGAGGGAGTTTTGGAAAATAATTTCTCCTCTTGATTAGGAATTTGGAGGAAAATGAGTTCATAAGTAAATTATTTTTCAAAATATTTAAGCCAATCAAACATAAAAAAAATTAATTATTTGACTTTTTCATACAAACAAGAGGACAGATTTTTGTATAATTATTTGACTTTTCCCCCCCTTGCATTAAGCATTAAAAATTTCCTTACTAATATAGATGCACGCCATGAAGGTCATTCAGGGAATAAATTGCTTCTCCTAAAAGGTTGTTAGATTCTAATCAAGACTTGAATGAGATATGTAATTAAAGATGGAGAGATACTTATCATACAATTATTAAACCTCTAAGTGATATTCTTTCTTGTCTATTTTAATTGATTTTTGTGTTAGTTTTTACATATATTAAAAAATTTATCTTTTAGTATTAATTAACACTATTGAACATATTAACCTTAATTTGTTTATTGAAAATATAACAAATACTTCTAGGCTCTTTACACGAAGGAGAAGGTTAATTCCTTCTTGATATCTAAAAAAATCAAATATTATGAACTACAAAAAAAAGGCCAAAAAATTAATTAAATTAAACCGGAGAGAGTAATTATTGAGATAATATAGAAGTTACTTATCTACGATCGACCAATTTATTTATTCACTAAGGTTTATGTAACAAACCAAATACTACCTATTTATGTATATACTTAAATTTTTCATAATGTTCAGAAAAAGGTTAAGTTGTCAATCCGAACATTTAGCCAGCGTTCCAGAAATAAAAACTGTTCGTCAAATGTGGAACGAACCTTTTCCAACTTTTCTTATTCTCCTTTTCTTGTTGTCGTTTCACTTTTCTTATGCTAGTACACAGCGACAAAATTCAATTGCAAAATCCAAAAGGGAACTAACCGCAGGTAAAAGTGATACTTCTTTTTTATGTGTTATTTTTATTTTTCGATATTGAAACTATGTAAATTTTGATCAATATTTTAAAATACATATTTTATTATAGACATAAGATAATATAAAATTTATACTAATATTTTTTGCATAATTTTTTAATATTTTAATTTTAAAATATTAGTTGCTCTAATTTGATTTAAATTTAAAGAATAATCAAAATAAATGACTCAGAAGAAGTATGAGACGGAAGGAGTAAAAAAAAAAAGTACTATTAACCTAGCGTAACTATTTATTCTTTCCACCAAATTTATGGTATAGAGGCAAATGTAATTGCGACAAATCAGATAACCTTGCAAAACATGTGGGAAATTTGATATGGATTGAGTACAATAATTAGAGCTGGGTGAACCGTGAACCTAAGATAAATGTAGAAAGAAAAATCCTTGTCTGAAAGTGAATGTCACTTTAAATCCTTTTGCCCTTTTCAAGTACACTTGTACAGTTGATGCACATGAACCTAACGCAGGCCTGAAAAGCCTAAGTAATTCTTTCTTTTTTTCCCTATTCAAGCGCTTTTCAATTGTGATACAAAAGTAGTCCAAAAGAATTTCATAAATACGTATACAAGATCACGAGCTTTACTTTTTGCCTTTGTGTTGATTGCAAGTCCCACGCAAGGGGTCGTCGCATCATAGAGTGATTTAGCTAGCATTGTCAGTAGAAAATGTGTGCGTTCGATTTATCAATTTGATTTTGACCGTTATTATTAATTATTTATCGATTATCGATTTGTACATATGTTTATCATTATCGTTTCAATAAGTTTTCGATTTTTTCGATTTGATTTATCAATTTTTGGGGCTTATCGATTCGGTTATAGATTACACTAATAAGAAAATTCATGGGATTCCACAGAAAGTATATACCTATAAACATGCCTAACTAATATGGATAAAAGAAGCTAAAATAAGATGAACATTGTTTATAACATAAAAATTGTGTCAACAAGCACTTGTAACGAAACTAAAGTAAGAGATCAAATGTACGCCACCAATACTCCAACGGTATAAAAAAATACATCATGACGACTAATTTTGTTTTCCATGAATTTGAACTTCATTCTCTTGAGCTTTAATATCATCATTCCTTAAATGTGGTAGAGGAAATAATAGGGTTAGGTACTTAGGGTAAAGAAAAGGGTATTATAGAATTAGGGTTAAAAAAAATTTAAGAAAATTTTAATTTTTTTCTCTTTTTATTATAACTTATCGGTTTATCAATAAACAGATAAACCGAAGAGGACACATCGAAATCGAAATCGATAACTCGATAAGGAAAATTTTCGAAATCGAAATCGAAATCGATAAATCGATAAACCGATAACAAATAATCGATTCGATTTATCGATAAACCGATTCGAATGCACATCCCTAGCCATAGATCCTAAATTTATTTTAAAAAATGTGATTTGGGTAAGGTTTGGTTTGAAGATGAAAATGTATTTGGACATAGGTTTTCAAAACATATTTTCCAACGTTATGTGGAAAAATATGTATATAATTCCAAAGTTTTGAGATTTTGGCCCAAATTCAGCTCAATAGCTGATTTTGGGATTTGAAATTTGTAATTTGGGATTTGGTCAAAATATGGGCAAAATTTATGGCCAAACACGAGTTTTAAAAAAAAAATCTCAAATTTATTTTGGCAAACTCATGGTTAAACGAGGCCTTAATTAGAGGAAGATGTTAGCTTATATTTTACCTGTAGCTTTTGCTAAGTATCATACATACTAAAGAAGGGAACATGTGTAAATTTTTTCATATATATTATTCGAAAATATTTAATTTGTCATTCGTTACACTTTTAGTCTATTCATATCTTGTTATCAACAAACCCTCTTGTATTTTCTTTTGCTGTTAATAGAGCTTCAGTGCGAAATAAGAAAATTCCACTTATTATTCTTCAAAAACCTTTATCCAAATTTACCCTTCACCTTCTGAGAATAGTATAAAATTATCTCGGATTGGAGTTTCATCGAGGGTCAAGGAAAAAAATAAGATTTTTTTTCAAAGACAAGGTAATATTAGACTAAAAGTCTAACTGGAATAACAAAATTGCTCAATTTTGGATAGTTCGAGAGAAATAATTATGACCATTTCCCACTGAAGAACAAAAAATAGACACTCTGACTGAATAATTTTGTAGTACAAGTTTTTAGAATTTATTCAAAACACTTTTCAGAAAGGCTTTTCCTTTAACAGTATAAATCTCGTAAAAAAAATGTTAATTTCCTCAATAGTTTTTTATTAACTTACTGAAAATTTCTTCGAAAGGTTTTCCTCGAAAAGATTTGAGGGAAAAAAAAAAAACTGTTAACGAGAAAATGATTATTCCAAAGAACATGGGAAGATTGATTTGGCATTTCCTTCTTTAAATGTTTCTTTTTACCTTAGTGATTTAATTTCCCAAAAGGTAGAAAAAGGGCTGGCATACCATTTGAATTTGTCGTTTATATTTTACTCCAATGTGATGTGACGATTCGAGATGTGCATTTAGATATTGGTTGTGGAATAATCATATGCTTCGCCACCTACCAGCATAGGCAAGACAAGCATTGATTGTTCATGGTTGTACAATAATTTTCACCGATAGTTTGAATTATTGAGGTAAGTCAAAGTTCTAAATTTGGTTCTCGAGGGTAGAGACACCGGATTTTATTATGTGAATTAGTTTGAAGGTGACACAAGTGCTAGGTGATGAGCGTGTGGGTGTGGATCGTGGGAATTATAACTTGGTTCATTTCATGGTAATTGTGAAGTTGAATAACTTGTTGTTAGCTATATGCTCTCCATGTGTTATAGAAATTCGACGGAAATTATATTTAGGCTATATGCTTGTACTGTTGGAACCCACAGAGGTCGGGTTACGTGTTCAATTACCCGTTAATTGCGGTTTGTACTTAGTCTCAGTTTTACTTGCATATCATATCTCAGTCCCTATTATTCCTTGTTGATACACTATATCATTGCTGTTTGAGCTGATTTTTATGATTTTTGAGAGCCTTAGAGAGTGGAAAGGCTGGTGAATGAGTTAGGGCCTGAGTGCCGAGCTATGAGTGATATGTATATATGTGGACTGTGCTGCACGCCGCAACGAGCCTTAGGACTGTATATGTGCGGATCGGGTTCCGCGTCGCAACGAGCCAGCTGCTGCTTTGAGAGAATGCTTTTAATTTCATTATTGTTGCACTTAGCTGCTGATCACGCTCATCTAAGTCTCATAAAAGACTATGCGGGCGTTGCAAATATAATCTGAGTATTATCGCCCAGAGTCGAACCTCACAATGGTTAATTTTTTAACAACTAATATTGAAGGTAATGAAGAACATAAATATTAACTAAACTTGATGTGTAAACAATATGAAGAAGGTCTAAGGCAAAGGTTTCTGCTGTTGGTACTTTCCTTGGTTGTAGATATCTTATAGCTATGATTTAGCTACCTCTAATAATCATGAACTCTCCGTCTACCATAATTCTTTCTCAAGTAATTATAATAATCTACTAGACGCACGTTCTCAAGTTACGCTAGCTAATTTCACAATACGGTTCGCTTAGATTGCACCCGGGGTTTCGCTATCTCTAATCCAACCCCTAAACCCTCGGTTATGACTCTCACATATACTCCGGGAGTGATGTTGTTCATACAATCACCTAAATATGCACTCTCCCTCAAGAAGATACATAATAAATAGGAACGGATAATTGAGGGCCTTTCAACTAATCCACAATCAAAACGTGGATGAACAATTAGACATTAAAAACCAAATCTAATTATATTGATAAAACAACCAAGTTATTCCCAACGGGTTCCACCAAAATCTTAGATTAAGGCTTTTAGCTACTCATGACAATAGGAAAATCAAATACTAAAAGATTCATAATCATAAATTGCAAGAAAATAAAGAAGAATAGAAGTAATGATGTTTTGGGTAATCTCTTACACTTGTTTTTCTTGTCAAAGTACTCTCTGATAATGTTACATGCATCCCTTAGGCGAGTCCTAGTATTTAAATAGGATTTTGGGCTAAAAATTTTGGAATTTACACTTCAGTCCTTCAATTTCTCGTCGCCTGCCACGGTCCTACCGCCCCCACATTAGGACCGCAGCCAAAAGGCCTCTCTGAATCTCATATAGCAGCTCACCGTGGTCCGCTGCAGTTACGTCGGGACCACAACAGTTCACCTCCAGGCCTTGTTTGTGTGTATTTCACATGGTTCATTTCGCGACTTTGGTGTGATTGGCTTTTTTTCTTCCATAAATGTTACAATACCACTCCATAGCCTTCTTCTACTGTATGTAACCTGGAAAATATGAAAAGCACTAATAAGAGCATTTTGCTATCACTTTTACAATAAAAACTCTACAAGAAAGTGGTTCTTTTGAGGCTTAATCATAGTTCAATTCACCTATTATCAGCTGTCATATATCTATATCCGGAAGTTTTTTGAAAGATGTTATATTCTGTTTTACTCACGCTATACCATGCACTTCGTATGCATATCCAGGTATTTTTTAACATGGCGGGTGTTGATTTTATCGCGCAATCGGTCTATTGGGAGATTCCAACGTAGCTGCCTGACGCTTCATAGACCTTGCTTTCTCCTTCCCTATCTTTTCCTTTTTATTTTATGTGGTTCTGAACTAATTTAGATAGTGTATCCTAGGCTTGTGATATTTAGATGATCATGTACTCGGTGACACTTTGATGTATGGGAGTTTCCGCATTATATTTTGATTTTCTACTCCGTTTATGAAAAATTATGTTATTTAAAACTACTTTGATTCATTTTTTGTTAAACATTGAAAATATTTTGGAAATGTCGGCTTGCCTAGTATAACAATAGGCCCCATCACGACAGGTTAGGATTTGGGTCATGACAGAAAAGCATAGATTAGATACCGAAATTGAGGTTCTAATGAAGGAGGTCAGAGTAGAAAACCAACAGTCTAACCAACAAAAATTTGAGGATGCCGATATTGATGAAGTAATATTAGAGTCAACCAGGGATGTTGAAGATACAAATTTAGTTGACTCTAGTATGATTGATGTTGAGGAGGTTGAAAATCTTGAAATTCACGTATTTGAGCGCGCTGGGCCTCACTCCAAATACTTCTCTATATTATGTTCATATGGTAAAATTGAAATTGATTTCTATGAGCCAATGCAAGAGTCAAAGGAAGAGGTAGATGAGCTCTATATTCTGAAATTTTCAAGGTCGTCTAAGCAAAGTTACACTACTCGGTTGAAAGCAAAAAAATGCATAAAGAATCATTTAATTTTTGGCTCGCAACAATTTGGATCACCCGAAAAGCATGATCATAGAGCAGAATCAAACTTCGAGTCCAATTCAGAAGTTTGAGGTGGAGGCAGAAAGTGATTCACATCGTGCCGCGACGTTAAATCAAGTGTTTGTTGGGAGGCAACCTACCTTTACTGCTTTCTTTTAATTTTTTATTAATTCTATTATTTTTGTAGTGTCAATTGTTGATTTTCTAGGAGCATGGAAATCAAAGCTAATGGAAGGATGTAACAACAAACTAAATGGTTAGAACTAAGTGTGAGGTACCCGCACCAAGGACTAGGCCTGGGAGAAGTCTGAGTACCACATGAGTTGCTAGTGTTTCGGACTTTAACCTACCAGTGAGTTTCTTTTATCTTCTTATTAGTTATGGTGTGCATTGCGGACAATACATAATTTTAAGTGTAGGATGAGGAGATATTTTGGGTGACTTTCTATGCTTTTTTAGCGGTGTTATTTTAATTATATAAGGCTTTTTTTAGAAAAATATGAAAAGATTGTACTTTTCACGACGATGGATATCCTATGCAATTTTCTTGAGGGTTTAAAGTTTGACCAAAAATACCAAAAAAAATATAGAAAATCCAAAAATAATTATTTTATTTTTATAGGTATTAATAATTCCCCGTGGTTTTTTGTTGTACCTTGGTTCGTTTTCATGGGATGTAGTTTGAATTGGATCATAGTTTTTTATTTTTACAGTAGATTAGAATTTAGGAAATAAAAGAAGAAATATAAGATTTTTAGGTGTCCTTTTGACTTGATTGATAGTAGCATATTTAGGCTCTAGCATGTGTATTACTTTCCCTATGGTTTGAAGTTGCTTATGATGCCTTGTTGAGTTAGATAGCATGTGCATTCCTGGTGTGTTCTTGCCTCCCCAGCAACAATGTCAAAATTTGATCACGCCCTACTCTAGTCCTAAAAAAGATATGTGGTCGCTGCAAATATAATCCACCCTAATAGTTCAGAGTCGAATCCCACAAAGAACTATGGCTTAGCTACAACTGTTCACTATCACTAAGAAGACAAGTTTGAACAAATTTTGAAGTTATAAAGATTGAGATTTTATTTCTAACTAATTAAAGTAGAGTTATTAACGAAAGATACTAAGGGTTAGAGACAAGATTAAGGAGGTCAAGAGTTATGATTTTTTCAATTGTCAGAATTCTCCCGCTACATTTTCTATTATTTCGCTTAAGTATTATTTACCAATCATAAGTATTTTGAGTGTCGTGATTCTCTTCCGAGCAACTACCACTATTTACTAGACGTATTCTTCCAAACTACGCTAGCTGGCACAAGTTTACCGCTCGCTAAGATCGCACCAAGAATTTGTTATTCCTAATCCCACCTTTAGACCCTTTGTAGTGATTTGTCACATACGTTAGAAGTGATTTTGTTCAAGAACTACCTATATATGTACCATTTTCCAAGAAATACAAACTAAATAGGGACAGTCAATTGAGGGCCCTTCAATCAACATCAGTAAACACGTAGTTGAACAAGTAGAGAAATTCAATGGCTCAATTATATAAAAAACGTAATAAGAATTCATCCTACAAAAGGTTTCATCAAAACCCTAGATAACAAATTAGCTATTTATAATAGTATGCAAAAGTACAGTACTGGAATGTATAACTAATAATGGAAACAGGAAGAGGGAAGTGAAAAACTCATAGAAAAATTTCCGCCTTGCTCCTAGTGTGTTCTTGCCTCCTTAGGTCGAATCCCCTCTAGAAAACGTCTCTCTTTTGGTCAAATTCGCTCTCTTCTTCCCTATTCAGACATGTTTAGGGAGTATTTATAGGCTAGGGTTGAAGTCCTTGAGTCCAAATCCGAATCGGAGTCTTTTAACCCGCAATTTTTAATTACCTGGCTATAGACTTTGCGAAGTCTGGTCTGTAGCACGGTCAAGCTAGTTATATAGCAGGCTTTACTTGGTATGTAGCACGGTATAGCAGGCTATAGAGCTTGCTTTATTTGACAGCACGGTTTAGGTACTTGATGCTTTTGTGCTCTTTTTTTTGCATTTTTGTCCCTTTTTGCTGTAACTTTCATTCGACTATTTCTTTCGATGTTCCTACACATAAAACAATGCAATTTCGCTTAAATGTCACACAATTTAGCACTAAACCAACAAAATATGGGGCAAGTAATATACTAAAAATATAGCATTTTCGCCGAACATTATATACCAAAAAAAAAAAAAAAGAAGAAAAAACCCCACCGAAATATGCAGCTATTTTTTGTCACATAAACAGCAAAATTTAACCATGAAGTACTATTTTCAAGGAGAAGGACGGAAGTTATTTCTGTTACAATAATCTTAAGTAGCATTTATTTTATATTACTTTGTTTAATTAATATTATTAATCTAAAAAAAATCATTAAAAACTGTTTAACTGCTAATATCATTATTAAATTTAATATATACTTTTCCAAAATATTTCCATTCCTTTCCAAGATTTTTTTTTTCAATGATTAATGGCTAGTAGCCTAGTACCAAAGAGAACTCCAAATACTTCAAATGGAGTACTAATCAACCGTGGATTCCCAAGGAGTCCTGAACAGTATTCTCGCATTATTGATGATTATTGAAGGAGCTCCACTATGGTACTTTCCAGCAAAAATGAATGTGTGGGTACCTTTGCCATATACTTTGAACGCGTTTGTATTTACTTATTTTAAGTGTTTTTAAGCCAAAATAACTTTTAAAGTATTTTATAGTGTTTGAATAGAGTAAAAAAGTACTATTAAGTACATATTTTTAAGCTAAAATAACTAAAGCAAGCCAAAAATCAAAAACTAAAATTTTAACTTATGACTTAAAAACTATTTTAACTTAAAAATCAATTAAAATAAGCTCATCCAAACTGGCTCTATATCAACCTCTATCCCTAAATAATCAAGTTCTACTATAACTACCTCCTTAGGATTTATAACCACGAATGTACATATGGTATGCGTTGAGATGAATGTGATTCCACTATTCCAAATAGGGGTCTGAACATGAAGAAACCCTTACTAAGAGGCATTTTTCCCCATTTAATTGGCTCTACCAGGTTGAAATCTATAATCCGGCCAACAAATATCAAATACCATAAAATCTATAATCCGGCCAACAAATATCAAATACCATAAATTATGTACTCCCGTTGTTGCACATTCAGAATTCTGTAACGTTTAATGAGAAGTAATTTATCATATTTATAGGTGATTTACTTACTCTTCAGGATATGTATTCGAAAACAAAGAGAACGATTAAAAGGGAAGTAATATCACTACTTATGTCCGGGATCTTACACAAATAACTAATCAAATTCAAAATTTACTTTCCTAGTCAGTATACATAAATTATATATTGGTTATATATAGCTATACACATAGTATACATAGATTATATATCTGTCGGCTATTTTTAGTTTAAGCGGGCTATGAATAGCTATTTAGGTTAATTCTTCAATTTAGGATATTCACGGAGGGCTCATGGGTGTTGTGGGTATGATGCCGATTGTTTTTTGGAAAAATTACACTGTATAACCTCAATAAGAATAGTAGCCGAAATATATATATATATATATATATATTTTGTGTATATATATATATATATATATATATATATATATATATATATATATATATATATATATATATATATATATATTATATATATATATTTGTATGTTATATACAAAAATTATATAATGTTTATATATTTCTATGGCTATCAAACATAAATAGTTTTTAGCGCGCGCTAAAAATAACAATACTCCATTTCTTTTGTTTGGGTCTTGGTAGGTTAATTATGAGGTTTTTGTTTGAGAATGGACCACGGACTAATGGTTTTGGGGTTTCTTGGTCGGGCTTCATCGGTAGAAGAATTGGGCTAATGGAGTACCTAAGTGAAAATTTGAAGTTAAATTGGGAGAAGCCATCTTGTAATGAAAAGGGAGTTTCATGTCAAAATAATACGGTGTAGTTAGTTTTCGGACTGGTCATTCAGAAATAGCCAGCGTTTATCAAGTCAATAAAAAATAGCCACTATTTTGTTGCAACAGAGACTGGCCTAACATAATATACTAGAGTTCAGTGCACCTGTGTGTGAACTCCAACATATTATGTTGCACCGGTATACTTTACTGGCTCTAGTATAATATATTGGAGACTAGAGCATCAGTGAAAAGATGCAAAATCCTATAGGCATGATATCGATATTATTGATTTTTCAGAACTTGTAAATGAACGTGTGAAAAGATGCTTGTTTAATTAATCCTAAAGTTTACCTAATGAATATGCATATCCTATAGGCATGATATATATAAATAAATTTTCAGAAAGTTTAAACTCCTATAGGCAGGATCTCTAGATGCGTAGTTACAGAATATGAGTGTTAAATCTTATAGGCATGGTCTCTATGTGATTGAATCAATATTAAAGGACCCTATAGACAGGATTTCTAGTTTGATTAAAAGTAAAATCCTTAATCATGATTTCTACCCTTTTGATGCAAGAAAGTAAAGACCCCTCCCACACCCTTTTACTATACTCCCCGAATTTCATACAAGTTATTACAATACCGGAAAACTATAGAAAATACATCAAAAGCCAACAGCTAGATCCGAGAAGCCTAATTCAACCTTAATGTCCAATAACATGTATTCAACCAATTCCGGGATCTAGATTTCCGAAGCCTTCTCTTTATCCAAGGTGTTTAAAAGTTCCACGGAATCTCAGGGATTCCAGGCATTGCTTACACTCAGGATACCATTAGAATTAGAAAAGCGCAGTGTGGAAGAGACAGCTCTCAGGCATCCAAGTTCAGAGGGAGCTCAGGGGTCCCAAAGTGTGGCTTGCAAGATAGGGGAAAAACTTATAGCTAAGAGTAACTACAAAGTGAAAGGGGGATTGGGGAGCCATGACAAATTGTGGTCATGCCTAGCCACTAGGTAGGCTGGCACACCCCTGACCACTTGTTTGGTTAAACAAGTTAGAAACAGACCATTGAAGGTCAGACCAAGGTCTGGATAGTGATTAGGACACCATCAGACCCAAGTCCAAAGCTCAGACACATAAAGGGGAAAAAAGAGAGGGAATTGATTGAGTTAGGGATTCAAAGAACCCAGTTCAAAATCATAGACATTAATATTAGAGTGTTGTTATGCCCTGAACCATAACTCACATACAAAGGGTAAAGGGTAAGGGAATTCACATAGGAACAATAATGACAGAGTTGTAGAAAAACAGTAAAGGAAAGCATAATAGAACTAGGATGTGAAACACATAGTGGAGGAGCAGTATTTAAACTAAGATGGACATACCAGTTGCAAAGTAAGAGAATAGCAGAGTAACCATAGCAAGCAAGCAACAGAAATAACTCAGGTTTTCATCAAAACACTTGAAGATTCAAGGAGAGCTTAAAGGGTATTTCAGAAAGCAAAGACGAGAAGTACACATAATTGGTGTGTTTATTTGAGAGAAGAAGGGAGTATAAAGCAGATTGCTTATTATTGCTTAATTGTTACTTACTCGTTGGTACTCCTTTTTTTAGAAAAAGGGAAGGGCTGAGCCCTTTATATAGTATTGAAAACAGGTGAGGCATGCACAAAGGTATAAACATAGAAACTAATCAAATTAGTATCAATTAGGGTAGACAGACTCCTTTAATTAAGGGTCTAGTTCAGACGACTAAGAAGGAAGAGAGAATCAGTTTTTAAGGCTAAATTAAGATAAAGAGATCATATGGTGCACAAATAAATTCACATACACAATTAGATATTTAAGGATAGATGGCACAGTAGTAAGAATAAGATATAAGTTTAAAAATCAGTCAAGGGATCTGGGATCCAGTTGTATATCACAAAGAGACTGAGATAATTAAGGAAGTAAATAATTCAAACGTTGGTACAAAATCATTGAAGATACATGATCAATTAATTAAGGAAACATCAGTAAGGTAAAAGAGGTTCAATCAAGAGAAATTAGTGACGAATTTCTTAGCATGATTAAAGGAATTTCAAAAAATAAAACTTCGAAAGGGAAGCTTATATATAAGCATGCAGTTCAAAACAAAGAAGAACAATGAGAGCTTTTTTTCCATAATCACAAGCAAATAAGTTCACAAGTTCGATTACAGGCTCGTCATGAGTGAATAAACCTAGGGTTTCAGAGTGAAACCTAGTGTCTTTCACTTCAAAGAAAAGAAAACCACCCAAATCTTAGGGTTTCATATGGAGTCGGAGGTGAGGGAATCGTTCAAAGTCACAGAGATAGGCAGATATGCACAAACAGAAGTAAGAGGAAATTACGAGTTTTACGACGAAGGTAGAAAGAGCATGATCAACAGAACTCAGAAACAAAATCAAAGCAAGAGCTTAAACACATAAGCAAAAGCGAATCAATAACCTAGGCTAACATGTGAACAAAAGAGGTAAAAGAATCTCCATAAAAGATCCATAAGAAACACAAGAGCAGGCTTGAACATAACAAGGAATAAAATAACGAGCATGAACACACATAAAGAGAGTAAAAGAATCAAAAATATTTAGAAATCATTTTTAGAAAACCCTAAAAATAGGATTCGAACAGTTTGGAAAAGGGAAAATTGGGGAAAACTCTAAAACGGCACACACAACATAGATCTAGACAAAGAAGCGAAAAAGGAACCTCGATTAGGCTAGGGTTTCTGAGAACCCAAAAGGACGAGAAGGCGTGGAAGTCTCGAGAATGGTTCTGAGTTAGCAAGGTCGAATCCAGGCTCGAGAGGCTGAGATACACCGGAGCAAAGCCGGAAACGGCAAAAGAAACTCAAACAGGCCAGGGTCTGGATGAAGACCTTCGAGGTCTAGCCTCGAATCTTCGATGAGCAAGCATGTGAGAGCAGAAGATGGTGGGTAGAGGTTGTCCAAGGCTAGATTAGCCATGGATTCTGGTGATTTGAGGTCGAATGGGGGTAGGTGGATATTAGGGTTTTAGTTGAGAGGGTTCGAGAGGAACGAGTGGAACCAGAGGCAGCGAATTTGGAGAATGGGGATAGGGTTAGGGTCGTTTGGGAATTAAAATGGTAAGGAGGAAATATGATCGTTGATCATTTTGATCAACGGCCCGGATCAAAAGGGAGTCGGGCGGGTAAAAATAAACGGGCCCTGGGTCGGGTTAATTAAGAAATTGGGTAAGAAATTTTTGGTCTGATTTGGGCTTAAAATTGAGGATAAATTCGGGCTAAAATTGAAATGCAAAAGGCTAAACTCTTAAATAGCCACTTTTTCCTTGTTTTAATTTATAAAAATAGCAAAATAATTTTTGGAAATAAATCAAATGTGATAAAATAATTAATGGTACATAATTATCAAATTAAAAATACTGGGATTAATTTTATAAATATAATTATAATTGAATCTTTAAAGAGGCTAGTATTGCAATTATATGCAATTTACTTTTAAAAATACCAAATAATTTGTAAAAATATGCAAAAATCATGTTAGCTATATTTTGATGTAAATATTAGAATAAAATAAAATTTTCACCAAAAATGACAAATTTTTGAAATAATTATTGGATTTTATGGTATAAAATAAATTGGTTTAAAAATTATCAAAAAATATCAAAACTCATGGGTGTGCTTATATATGCACAAATACGCTATTTTGGAAGTATTTTGGGTACGAAAATTACATAGAAAAAAAATGGATATCAACATCTGCACACCCTCAGTGAGCGCAGTCAACTATTTATATGGATCGGATTGTGTGCCACAACGATGTGCGGATCGGGCTGCACGCTGCAGCAGATATATTGATTTTGGTTATTGTGACAAATATATGGATTGAGTGCTGAAGATAAGTAATAATTAATGGATACTGTGCTCGAGGAGCGGATTGATATTTGTTAATTACCTGATAAGCTACCTATTTTACCTGATTTAAAGAGATTTCACCTGATTTCATCACTATTTTACTGCTTTAAGTTGTTTTTCTGCTTCGATATAGAACTGCTTAGTGCTTTTACGTATTTTCATTCTGTTAGTCATTATTTATGATTATAACTCACTAGGTCGGAGTACTCACATTACTCCCTGTACCGTGTGTGCAAATTCAGGTGTTCCCGAGGCATAGAGGGAGCTTTCTTGCTGTCCAGTATTCACCGGGGTCATCGAGGTAGCTGCATGACGTCCGCAGATCCGATTTCTCCTTCTATCTCTTTGCTTTTCAGTATTCTTAGACTACCTCTGTATTAGGTTGCTTAAAACTTGTAATCGAGGCTCTTGACTTGTGACACCGGATCAGTGGGCTACGTAGTGATGTTATTACGACTTCCGCACGTTTAATCTATTGTTTTCACACTTCTATCTATGTTAAATTGATATTTAAACCATGTTAATTGGTAATGAATTTTATAAAGAAAAGGGTTGAGATTGATTGTTGGTCGGGCTTGCCTAGCAATATGTTGGGCGCCATCATGATCGGGGTTGGGATCGTGACAAGTTGGTTCCTGTTTTAATATTTCATCTTCCATGTCTCCTATATATCTGAAACTCTTTGCCTTGAGTATTCAGTTCCATATCTTTTTCTTGAACTGGATATCAATTCGTCATTGACAAGCTGAAGATGTGATCTCCGTTTACATGCATCATTCCCTCATTGTTGTCTTAGAGCCCGTTTGGATGGGCTTGTTTTAAGTGGCTTTTAAGTCAAAAGTCATAAGTTAGGAATTCTAGCTTTCTGCATTGGGCTTTTTTTTTTTTTGGTTGCTTAAAAGCACTTTTATACTTTATCCAAACACTACAAAATGACTTAAAAACTATTTTGGCTTAAGAGCACTTAAAATAAACTAATCCAAATGGGCTCTTAGTCTCTTCCATAGGGCTCACCAGATTGCCTAACTTCTTCTCCCATTATACAGGGGGCTTTCTTGGAGAAGGTCAAGTTTGAGAATCATGATGTACCATTCATCCTCTTTGGTCATTCAACGGGAGGAGCAGTGGTATTAAAGATAAGGCTGTGAAGTGAAGTAATTTCTATTGATAATTTGTTCCCTGTCGTAGGCAGCTTCTTATCCTCACATTGAAAACATGCTAGAGGGAATCATATTGACTTCACCAGCATTGCGTGTGAAACCTGCAAATCCCATTGTTACTGTAAGGAACCTCTTTTTTTTATGAAATTACATAGTTATATTTGTCTGCTTTAGATGACTTTCTGTTCAGAAATGTCTTCTTCCCAGGAAACCCTTTAATTTTCTGTTCATTATCAAAATGCCGGCGGTGGCACCAATTTTTTCTTTGGTTGCACCTAGGTACCAGTTCAAACAGGGGTGGATTTATCTTGGTAGAAGGTGTCATTCCACACCGTTTTGTCGAAAAAAACTGAATAACATTAGTATATAATATGAACAAGAACTACATAAAATAAAAAAGATACCTCATTAACAGATAAAATGTTGTAGCTCAGCGGATAAGTGCTTCTTTTTTTCTTGCCTAGGTTAGTAGATCGATTCTGAGTGACCTGTTTTTTCTCTTAATATTTTCAACTTTCGTTTTTTTTAAAATAATGCTAAAACAAAATCGAACCTATTACCTATTTGAGAGAGAGTGCAAACTGAACCAGTTTGCGTGTGCTCCATTTTATGACTCGTATCAACAAAAGTTAAATATATTCAATGAGGTTATTATAATTTCAAAAAATTCTATAAGCCGAGTTATAATTATATATTTGAATTAAGTTTTACTAATATAATATGAATTTTATTCCTTTTAAAGCATAATGTCATTAATGGTTTGTTCACATGTTCACTTTTTGAATGTCGACACAGCTTATTGAAAATCCTGCGTACGCCCCCTGAGTTCAAAGGTTCTCACAAGAGGGGGATTCCTGTTCAAGGGAACCTGCAGCACTGGTGGCCATGTATTCTGATCCTCTAGTGTATACTGGACCCTTGAGGGTTAGGACAGGCCATGAGATTCTGTGCATCGATCTCCTCTTACTTGATGCGGAATTTCAAGTCTGTCACCGTCCCATTCTTAGTCCTCCATGGAACTGCTTCTGAATTCAAGGACATTAAACTTTATGATGGGTTCTTGCATGACCTTCGGTTTGAGCCCGAGCGTGAAGAAATTGCTCAGGATATCATTTACTGGATGCACAAGAAGTTAGGTGTTGGCAATCTTGCAAATATGTATAGTCAGTGCTAGCTTTGCAAACATGGGC
Organism: Nicotiana noctiflora; assembly: GCA_032618575.1. Taxonomy (NCBI): domain Eukaryota; kingdom Viridiplantae; phylum Streptophyta; class Magnoliopsida; order Solanales; family Solanaceae; genus Nicotiana; species Nicotiana noctiflora. The sequence goes on from JASVEL010011186.1 coordinate 81,491, forward strand.
GGATTTATGTACACGGTTCGGGGTGGTACGCCACCCGCAAGCTTCGGCATAAACATTATATATATATATTTATAATAAATAGGATGTATATTTAAAGTGTCACCCTATAAAATAAAAGTGGCAAAGGTGTCAGTGGCAAAGGCTTGCATTTTCATTCATCAGGGCACGAGTTCGATGTAATCCCTAAATCCTGGATCCGTTTGCAAATAGCTAGTGTTTTGATTGTTCAGGGGTTTTAAGGTCTGCTATTATGTGATTTATTTGATCAGATATCCAGCTTGGTAGCAGCTTCTCCAAAAGGAATCACAAAGATTATTCCAATTATCCAAAGCTTGTATAATATCTAGTATTAAAACTTGAAAGAGGCATAATGGGGTGAAATTCCCTTTTAGTGGAAGAAAAAAAACAAAACATAATCCGAACGATAATACACTTTAGATGATGTCATATCATTTGACTTTGTCCCCATTGACATCTTACCAGTATTTATTTTACTTTATTTGTCAAATATTTACTGGTATTCTAGGCCAATGCATATACTGTTTCTATTAGTAATTAGTGTAGCTAGTAAGTTCCAATTGATTTTAGGAACTAGAAAACTCAAATACAATAACAGCAACAACAACTGATCAGGTGTAATCCCACAAATAGGATATAGGGATGTTAGTGAGCAACAGTTTGGGAGTTCTTCGGACTATACTTATTTTTGACAGAAATACCTTATAATTCTCGCTCATTGTCATCGACCGGCGGCAATGGAACATGTCATCAAAACATCACCACTCTCCACTCCAGTATTTTGTGTGAAATGTTTAATAAAATTATTTCTTCTTTTTCTTTTCAATAAAGCATATCAAATTCGCATGCTTTTTGTCTGCTTAAGAAATTTCAAACAGAATTGGGTGGATCTAAGGCTGCACTGTGTCCCGGGCCTGGGCCTAAATGGGCCTGGCGGGCAGGTCTTCATGAGCTTGGGCCTGGCGGGCCTGGGCTGTGGCAGTCCCGGGCTTCGTGGGTCTGGAGTGTAGAATCGGCCTGTGACGGGCCTAAGCCCACTGTGGCCCTGGACCTAGCGGGTCGGGCTTAGCCGGCTTCGTGGGCCTAATGGGTTTTTTAATTTCCGGGTTTTTTTAATATTTTTTGTTTATGTGTGTGTGTGTATATATATATATATATATATGTGTGTGTGTGTGTGTGTACGTGTGTGTGTGTGTTAAGTATATATATATATTATGTTAAGTATATATATTATGTATATATGTTATATATATTATGTATACATATATTATGTGTATATGTGTTAAGTATATATTTTATGTGTTACCAAAATATATATATATGTTAAGTATATATGTTAATATATATATATATATATATATATATATATATATATATTGCAAAGAGATATTCAAAGAATCAAAGAAATGTCTTATAATTTTTATTACCAAAAATGACATATCTTTATTGGTCTTCTTTCTCCCAATGGAATGAGCACAACAAGGTACTAATACCACCATTAAAAGGAAAACAAAACTAAAGAAGATGTGCCAAAGTACAAGTTACAATACAATCTACATTGTATCTCTAACAAATCTCATAAATCCTTCAAGGTTTGGATGAGGTTCCGTTGGTGGTGGTGGAAAAGAAGCTTGTTCATCACCACTTCCCGGCGAAGCAGCATCCTCTGTAAGTTCAGCTATCATTTCTTCGTAAGCTTCATCCGCATCTCGTTATGATTCCGCAAGTCCAAAGTTTCTTCTTTCCAAGCGGATCCAATCTCTCAATAATAGTGATTTTTTCAAGCTCGCCCTCATAGATGCTCTATGATCACCTATTTGAAGTCTTGCTTGACTGAAGGCGCTCTCTGATGCAACAGTTGAAGCTTGAATCGATAAAATATCGCGAGCCATCCTTGCAAGAACAGGAAAATATTTTTCCCTTGACTTCCACCATTCCAAAAACTCAAAAATGCCGTCTGGATTGTCCTTTTCAAGTCCCTGCGACAAATAAACTTGAAGCTCATTTAGATGTGAAGTTTTATCATAATTATCACCTTGAGAACCCCTAAACTCCGTCCAAGATTTAAGTGCCTTTAAGCCCGCAGCTCTTTTAGACGAATGTGAACTAGACGAAGTAGGGGTTGGAACATTTGGCCTAGCATGTTCTAAGGAAAGTTGGTATGCATTATATATTATTTGAGTATTAATTTTAATTGATGCTTTTACATCTGCAAGTGTAGCACGTTCCTCTATTGAAAGATCTAACGCCCTACAAATATTTGAATACCAAAATTGAGGACCTCCTAATTTTATAGTAGGATTTAACATTGCAGCTACACCATAAATAGGGGGGATAGGGAAAAAATATTTTTTAAACTTTTCTTTCATTGCATCTATAGCAAGTTGATAAATTTTTCCACCCTCCGAAAAATTCATAAACAATTCACATAGGGCTGCAATATAAACTAAAAAGTTTGAAATAATCGGATAACATTATCTGGAAAATGCATTTGTAGCAGCTTGAAAATGTTCTAAAAAATCTATAAGAATTTTAACATTCGTCCAATCTTGAGTTGTAAGTATTTCATCATCGTCCACACCCCCAACCCGAGCATTGAACATTGCATTAATTGGGTTCCTATATTCGTAAGCAACTACTAAACTTTCGTACATATAATTCCATCTACTAGGGCAAGGTTTAGGAACCTTTCTTTCTCTAAGGCCATATTCATCACATTTTTTAAAATACTCCCTAAGTCTACTTCTACGGTTAGAATAAAAAAGCCAATTAATATCCATTCTAACCTTTTTAATTTCTAAATTTAAAATTCGCATACCATCACCGACAATTAAATGATAAATATGACAAATACATCTAATATGAAATATATTACCAAATGCAGGATTTAATGTTGTTGTAAGAATGCCTACCGCACTAGTGTTGCTAAAAACATTATCCATATAAATTGATATTATTTTATCACTAATGCAAAAATATCTACAAATATCTCTAATAGTGTTAGCGATAAACTTACCTGTGTGACGTGAATTAATTATTCTATACGCAATAATGTATTTTTGCATTATCCACTCCTCATCTATCCAGTGACTAGTAACAGCTAGATAATCACAATCATTATTACTTCTACCAATATTAGTAGTAATAGAAATCCGATTACTTATATGACTAAATAAATACCGAAAATATTATTCTTATTCGTGTTTATGTTTATAAACATCGGCCTTAACTGTTGCGCGAGGACAACCTTTATAAGTAGGATTAAAAACGTTTCTAATATATTGCACAAAATTAGGATTAGAAGGAAAAGTATATGGTAAGCACATAACGGTAATCATCTTTGCTAATTCTTCCCTATCTTTATTTGGATCATAATATAAAATACCTCCGTTGATAGTGTTAATTCCAGGTTGAACTAGATTTGAACCTGTACTAGGGTTACCTGCATTATCTACGCTTGTCCCCTCTAGCTGCGCTCTCATTTTGAAATATTTAACTTTTTCACTAGGGTGTGTTAGTATGTGCCTAGTCAAACTACCCGTGCCACTACGGTCTCCAGTAAATTTCCGCACCAATAATTTTTTACAATTATTACACTGAGCCTTATTTTATTCTCTTATTTGAGTAAAAAATTTCCAAACTAATGATGTTTCTTGGCGTTTAGAAGGTTGTCTACTAAAAGAAGGCATTTCTACAGGTGGGTCAGGTGGTGCATCAGTTGGGTTATTAACCTGACTAGTAGCTGTCACACCTCCTTTTTACGCACCCGCGAGGGCGCGAGGAGTTTTTCCAATTAAAGGACAATCGAGACGGGATCAATTTATTAAATTCAGAGTCGCCACTTGGGAAAATAATGGTGCCCCAAGTCACCGGTTTAATCCCGAACCGAGGAAATTTATGACTCTGTAATACAGTCTGCGAAACTAGAAATCTGGATAAGGAATTCTGTTAACCCGGGAGAAGGTGTTAGGCACTCCCGGATTCCGTGGTTTTAGCACGGTCGCTCAATTGCAATTTTTGTTTCTATCCGATTCTTTTATATATTTTAACTATGTGCTTTTAATGCTCCGCTCTTATTTTTAGAAGAATTGCGACGTTACGAAAACACATTTCGAGCCGCACCGTAACCAGTACGCCTGCGACTCTAATGTATTTCAGTTTCGCCGAGAGTAAGATTTGGGTCACATAAATGCACACCCGTATTCAGGAAAGTAATTTCATTTCAAGTCGTGCCTAAAGAGTCTATCGTCTATTTAACTTTGGGAAAAGGACCGTGAAATTCACTAAACGGTCCTTCCAAGTCTAAGTTTTCATGACAATTATTCGAGGGCCCCACAATTGTGTATTTTTGGCGAGGCTCGTCTCGTTTATTTTAAAAGGACAATCCTAAAGTGACTACATTTTTTCTATTAAGTTCGTCTCTAAATAAAAGAGAAAAGGTCCTAATTTATTGCATGTTTATAAGCTCGGACCTCTTATTAGTTATTAAATCAATGTGAACGGAAATTGCACTCGAGCTTGCATAAGGGAAATTGTTTTATGCCTTATTCTACAAGCGAATAATACTAAAACTAAAATTATAAATAGCATACGAATTTGAAAAATGTCAACATAAACTAACCATTCTCTAATTAATTTAAACCACCAGTATTAGATAAACCGAACCATTGAAGTTAACTGTGTGTAATACAAAAGTCATTTTTTGAACTTCATGCTAATGTTCATCACTACCTTAGTTATTAATATTATTCAAATTGCTAATTAAAATGACGTTATTTACCCAAGTGACCTCGTAAATTCAGAATTAGAATAATTATATAAACCCGATTCACACAATTCAATCATTTGAATGTTAACGGTTTGAGTCTTAATCCCTATTCAAACACATGTCGCAATTAATCAAAATGACCTTTGATATTCAAATCTTAAATAAGACCATACTAATTTCTAGTTCTAGACTAAATCCCTGTTTTGGTTTTCTAATTTCAATTTAACATTGACCAACATGGATTACATACAAAATAGATAAAGTCCATAATTCATCAGTTAACTTATACAAATATGATGCGATTGCAGATGTGTAATATACAAGACAGGATGAATTTAAACATAGACTTCAGATCTTCATATATGTCCAACTTTGAACTTGCCAACTACAATTTCTGGTATTCTAAAGATGTGTACCTGGAATTTAAAGAAAAGAGAGGTGAGGATGCATTATATAGCAACACAAACAGCGGCTAACAACAACAGACCAACAGCAACAGCTTTAACAACAGACCAACAGCAACAGAACCCCCACGACAACACAGCGACCACCACGACAACAAACTCGACAAACCACAAACACAACCTCGACAATAAACAGTAGCGACAACAATAGCCTTAACAGCAACAAACCAACAGCAACTGAAGCAACAGAAGAACCGCAGCAACCAAGTGAGCACTTGTGTATTTTTATGAGTGTACCTCCATCTCTATCTATGTTTTTCGAATTCTCCTACTGTGTCTCCCCTGTATTTTTAGTTCAAAATTCTTTCTCCAGATATCTCTGTGTGTGTAGGAATATTTCTGTCTATCTTCGAATCTCTCACTGTGTTCTAGATTAATGCTATCTTTATAGCTCAAAACAGACCCCTCCCCCTAAATGACTTCTTGATTCAAGTTAAATGGTTCCCCATGCTTACATGCTTGTCCCCTCTTGTTTCAATCAAAAGTCATGGGTGTATTATAGTATTAATATTAACTCCCATGCCTATTGTTTGGTTCCCCACTAACACTTGTCTTTTCCTTAATTAATTCAAAAGTTATGGGCAACATATTTAATTACTTCTTTTAACATCTTCCAAAGCCACTATGTCTTGTTCCTCACTAAGTATTAAACAATACCCTTTTTTAATGTTATTAGTGCTTAGTGGATAAAATACTCAATTTAAATAATTCTGTAAGTGGTCAATTCCCGTATTACCCCTGAAATTACCAAAAATACTGTTCTACCCCATCCCTTCAATCAGTACCAAAATTAACAACTGACCAAACTGATTATTATGAACACCAAATCACTACAACTATAACCAAATCAAGCCTAACAATTGACTAATTAATATATGAAACTAATTTTCAATCAACAACATTAGGAATCATTTCAACAAAACTCATATTCATATCACAATTAACAGAACACAACCAATAGATTCAAATTACTAAAAAAAATCACGCATCAATCGAACTCCAAATTAAATCCAACAGTAATACAGTAAAAATGAAGGATCCAATGATTTAATCAAAAGACAACCAAAATGAAGCTAAACGTGGTAGAATAATGAACACAAAAATAAAACACAAGCTAACAAATACCAAATCATTACATGAATACTGGATTTATCTAGTCCAAAACACAAGCATCAATTAATATCAGCTCATAAAATCTAGCAATTCTAATTATCTAGTTTTCCAATTATCAAACATATAGAAATGGATCACCACAAAATCAAGCAACAAATTAAGAAATGGGAAGTAAGTAAAACCTGGATTGCTTTCCAATTAAACAAAAAGTGAAGCAACGATGAACATTTAATCGTCTTAAGGAAAAAGATAACTGAAGACGATGACGATGACAAAACTGAATGATGACGAATACGAACAAACTGCTACGAACACATTTGTGAAGGCTGATGGTTCGAACCTCTGCTTGAGCTCTTTTAACAAGGCGTTCCTTCTTTGCAGCCTTGTCCTCGGGCCGAGATTTTTGTCGAGGGTTTTAGAGAACTGATTGAGAGCAGGAGGAACCTTCAACCTCTGCTTAAGGATCCTCCTTTTCCTTTGAATCCTGACCACCTGAGGCCATTTCACGAACCGAGTTAGATCCTTCTTCGGCGGCAATGCACCACCGATTCCGAACTGCTTCGGCCGCTTCTCGAACAATGGGTTCACCACTTTCGCAACTGGCTTCTTCTTTGCTGCTACTGCTATGCCTTTCTTTGGAGCCATTTTCTTTTCAGACGGCGAGGCGAGCGGCAGAGGATGAGAAGAGTGGTCGCTGGTGTAGATGACACAGGTGGGGTGGCCGGCGGCTTGGTCTGTGTAGAAGAGGGGTACCGGCGGCTGAGATGGTGAGAGAAGAGAGGCAAAGGTCTTTAATTTTAGGGTTAGGGGAATGACAAAAATGAGAAAATGAGAGGGTGGGTCATTTGGCTTATGAGCCGGCCGGGTCGGGTTGGGCGTGGGTATGGGTAGAAAGTTAAATGGTTTGGACACTTGGCCTGGTCCGAATGGCTCTTCATTTTCATTTCCTAATTTTAAAACTAAACTTTAAATTATATTACAAAAATACAATCCTAAATTAATTCTTGACCAAAAATATTAATTAACTCTATGTAATAATTATCACAAATAATTAAACATCACATGAAACGAAAAATCACACAATTGACATTAAATATTAAAAATGCGAAATATACTATTTCGTGAGTTTCATTCTTCATTTTGTAAATCCTAGCGGTAGAATTAAATCCTATGAACGCAAATGCGATATTTTTTGGTATTTTCTTATTTTAACAAATAAACATGCGCACACAAACGCGAACAATAATAGAAAATAACCCAAAATCCACAATAATTGCCAACAACACAAAAACTCTTTTATTTTGAATTTTTTGGGAGTAATTCTCATATAGGGCAAAAATCACGTGCTCACAGTACTTGAAGAAGAGTTTTAGGAATTGCAAATGTAACTCAATGGCATACGCAAGTCCACCAGTCACAGTTATGTCACGTCAAACAAGACTACTTACCTCAGAAGGTCTCCTACATATCCCTGGCTAAAAGGGAATCAGGTCAATGTAGTTCGGGAAGTTTTGGTAGCTGGGACTACCGTGATTGCTGTGATCTTGCTGTTACTGTTGTTGCTGCTATTGCCACTGCTTAACTGACCTCCTTATTACATCGTGCTAAACAAAATAAGAAGCTAGACTAAGTTACAGCATTGCGAAATCTTATCTATCTCTTCATCTTGACTCTCCCATGTTCCTTGCTATCCTGTCTGACTTGATGTTCCTTCTGATGTTTCTTCTCTTCTGCCAGTTGTTATTTCGGTCTATCTTGATTGCCGAACCCCGACCATTGCTTCTTTCTTTATGATCTTTTTCCTTTGCAATCCGAATCTATCTTTTCTGATCCTTGTTGCCTCCCTCTGCTCACGAACTTGGATTCATGCCGGAGATTTATGTTATACTCTACTGCTTCCCTCAAACAACTTCGAAAATAAATTGCCACTCCATTCTTCAGGCGGGCTCCCGACTTCAACATCTTTTGAAAATAAATCGCCATTCCTCTCTTCGGGCGGGCTCCGACTTCAACATCTTTTGAAAATAAATCGCCATTCCTCTCTTCGGGCGGGCTCCTGACTTCAATCATCAACTCCGAAATTAAGCGCCATTCCTCTCTTCGGGCGGGCTCCTGACTTCAATCATCAACTCCGAAAATTAAACGCCATTCCTCTCTTCGGGCGGGCTCCGACTTTAACAACATCTTTTGAAAATAAATCGACATTCCTCTCTTCAGGCGGGCTCCGACTTCAACAACATCTTTTGAAAATAAATCGCCATTCCTCTCTTCGGGCGGGCTCCCGACTTCAACATCTTTTGAAAATAAATCGCCATTCCTCTCTTCGGGCGGGCTCCCGACTTCAACAACATCTTTGAAAATTAAACGCCATTCCTCTCTTCGGGCGGGCTCCTGACTTCAATCATCAACTCTGGAAATAAATCGCCATTCCTCTCTTCAGGCGGGCTCCGACTTCAACAACATCTTTTGAAAATAAATCGCCGTTCCTCTCTTCGGGCGGGCTCCTGACTTCAACAACAACTCCGAAAATTAAACGCCATTCCTCTCTTCGGGCGGGCTCCCGACTTCAACAACATCTCTGAAAATTAAGCGCCATTCCTCTCTTCAGGCGGGCTCCTGACTTCAATCATCATCTTTTGAAAATAAATCGCCATTCCTCTCTTCGGGCGGGCTCCTGACTTTAATCATCAACTCTGAAAATTAAACGCCATTCCTCTCTTCAGGCGGGCTCCTGACTTCAACAACAACTCCGAAAATTAAACGCCATTCCTCTCTTCAGGCGGGCTCCTGACTTCAATCATCAACTCTAGAAATTAAGCGCCATTCGTCTCTTCAGGCGGGCTCCTGACTTCAACCTCTTTTGAAAATAAATCGCCATTCCTCTCTTCAGGCGGGCTCCTGACTTCAATCGTCAACTTAGAAAATAAAATGCCATTCCTCTCTTCTTGTACCATTTTATTCTTGCTGCATCGCCTCTTGAGCCATCATTTCTCCTAAATCACCTTGTTTCGGAGCTGCTTTCCTCCTGGGTCGTGTTGCTTTCCCTCCTGACTGCTGGGGATATCTTTAGAACTGTTTACTTGCCTGCTGAGGACAATGACGCTGGGAAAATTTTCCTTCATCCCCTCATTTCCTTTGACTCATGCGCTTGAATTTGCGCTGGGATCTCTTGTTGTAACCCTCTGCTTTATGGTGGGTTACTGGTTTCAAGGCCTGCAATGTAAAAGACTGAAGACTTGCCTTTTGTTATACAGGTAGGCGCCTGCTTTTAGTAGCAACTTTTGAATTTAAAATGCATGTTGGCAATAATTTACAAAATATGCATAGGACAATGTAAAATAAAAATGTAAAATATCCTATTCGAGGGCGGATACTCCCATCGTATTCTATTCGAGGGCGAATACTCCCATCGTATTCTATTCGAGGGCGAATACTCCCATCGTATTCTATTCGAGGGCGAATACTCCCATCGTATTCTATTCGAGGGCGAATACTCCCATCGTATTCTATTCGAGGGCGAATACTCCCATCGTATTCTATTCGAGGGCGAATACTCCCATCGTATTCTATTCGAGGGCGAATACTCCCATCGTATTCTATTCGAGGGCGAATACTCCCATTGTATTCTATTCGAGGGCGAATACTCCCATTGTATCCTATTCGAGGGCGAATACTCCCATTGTATCCATGTATGAAAGTGAACAAACCTGAGACGCCCTGTTCGAAGGTGGACAAACCTGAAACATCCTATTCGAAGGTGGACAAACCTGATACGTCATCTTGAATTGCCTTCCTCGTTTCTCCGAGAAAATTTTTAACAACGGCAGAAAATTTTCTGCCCCAGTATTAGTGTTCTTGCTTGTGGCATGACTTTCTGCTACCAATAGCATTTTCTTTCCCTGTTTCAAATCAAAGAAAATTTGTTAGTTCAAAACATTGTGAGCGGTTGTGCCGCTCCTGTGGGGTGGTTTTTCCTTTTCTCCTTTCCCTCGCTCGGGGTTCCCAAAACATTGTTGGGGAATGATTTCTTTTGTAAGAGATGATATTCCTGCTGGTGATGGGTTTTTCCATTTACCCCTTCCCCGTTTTCAACTTGCTGGGGGTTATTTTGTTGAAGGTGGGATCTCCTTTCTTCCTTTACCATTCTGTGTTGTCCGACCACCTCGGAACTTGCTGAAGATAACACTGCCGGTAGATTTTCATTTCCTCAAAATTGGTGTTTCACTCTTCTTGAAAGTTGTTGAGGATGACACTAGTTCGAAGACCATTTCCCTTAAGACTTTCCTTCTTCCCCAAGTGGGTATTGACTTCCAGAAAATTTTCAAACTGAAAAGAAAATTTTCTGCCCAGTTTAATAATCTTCTTCGCACCCTACTTCTCTGCCGTCAATGGCATTTCCTTGCTTTGCATAATAATTGGAAAGTTAGTGGCAAGTTTTGAAGTCATTTCTCACTTGTTCTGACTAGACAGACTTTGATGGGGAATTCTTGATAAAAATGAGAAAGATAAAAAGAAACAAAATAGAAGACAAAGGAAAAAAGAAAATGACTCTCTAGCAAGAAATATCTATAAAAACTTATCAAACGCGAACACGAACTCTACTGGTCATGACATGCACATATGGCCTATCCTTCGTCGTTAATTGCCTTTCACGATTTCTGTCTCGTGATTTCCATCTGATTATCACCTTTATTCGACTTGTAGTGCCCGAAGGGTTTTCACTTTCAAGCCTCTCTCATTTTGATTTTCTCTCAGCTTTCGTCGTCTTATGGTGCCTGTGAAGGTTTTCACCGGTGAGACTCTCTCATTTGTATCACTTTTAGCTGGGGATTGGGGTGTCACCGCCAAGACTCTCTCGTATTTCCTTTCTGCTGAGAATCAGCGTCTTTTCTGTTGAGAATCAGCGTGTTATATTATGATAGGACTCTATCCCTCGCCTGACGCGGCATCTTTTGAAGACTGATCGGAAGGTCTTTCTTTGGACCGTAATGTGGGATTTGGATAGGGCTAGAAAGAAAGGGTATTGAAGGCTCAAAACAAAATCAATTTTGGGTTCAACATTTACAACCTTCGGTCCTAAATTTATTTACAATAAACACAATTTTTCTTTGCCCCAGTTTTTTACTTGGGGATTTTTATTTCTTTATTTACACTATGACCGAGCTGTGAAGCGCCTACGTATCCTCTTTAAGGAATCAGGTCAAACGTAGTTCCCAATTCCTCTTTTTCAAATTTCTTTTTCCACACATTTTTCTTTTTCTTTTCTTTATCTCTTTTTGTTGTTTTCTTTTCTTAACTTTTTCTTTATCCCTTTCTTCTTTTGCCTTTCAAACTTGGGTTTCTAGTCTTTGCAACTAATTCCGAAGGAGGGATATGAAAGAATTTAAATTCAGGCTCAAAGGGTTGACGATGGATAAAGTGTTTGGATAGCAGAACAAAATGCCTTCGTCATTCCAATCTTCAAAACATGCCAAGCGTAAACAACACAATTAATATTCACCATATCTTTAAAGCACTATTGGGCAACACTCCCATTATGAACGACCCCATGTCAATTTTGGCCAGCTTGCCTTTGACTGTTTCTTTTTACTTGCCCCGGTTTCAGATGACTCGGAATCCAAATAGTCTCAAGTTGTTTTTGTTTCCTTTAGATGACCCGATCATCTTCCAATTGCTTAATGATTAACTTTTAGAATTAAGCCATAATTATGTGTGCGCATGTCGTGTCACTAGATTCGGCGTTTGATCACAAGACAAATCTAAAGGGTAAAAGAACTAAACAAATAAAATGACTGGAAGTAACAAAAGGCCGAAAGCTTCATTAAACTAATGACGAAATGGTTCAATGACAAAACAAGCAAAACAAACTAGAGTACGGCCCTGAAACAAAACTGGGCAAGACCAAAGCAAACTGCTAGGACAAAAGGGTTTGACCACAAGAAAACCCTGAAAATAACTCGGACAACAAAAATGACGACAAAACGAACCACCAAAGCTCCATCTAGCTGACCAAAAGATGGAGTATCTTCCCAATTACCAAGCACAACATTTTAGCCACTAACTTCTGCATCAATATTGCCAAGGCTGCCATCTGCTTCAACATTTTTAGCTCCAGTCAATACACCCCCCAGAGGATTTGTGTGCCCCATGTCATCATCATTGACCACAATCAACCACCCTTTTTGAATCATTCTTTCTATTTCCTTTTTCAAGGTACGACAACTCTCAATATCGTGCCCTCTGACATTGGAATGGTATGCACATCGTGCAGTAGGATCGAAGCTCCTTGCACGTGGATCGGGAGTGTATCCGGGGAGCGGCGTAATCAGGCCGACATGTTTTAACTTTTCAAACAGACTTGCATAGGATTCTCCGATAGGGGTGAGCGCCTTTTCTCGCTTCAGCAACCTCTCCTCCCTAAACGCCTTATTTGGCCTGAAACCTGACCCGGGGGGTTTCCGGTATGTTCGTGGGAGTTGGTAGGCTTTTTGTGGAGTTGGGTACCTGGAAGGTGAAGTACGATTTTGGGTGTCCCTTGGAGAGTAGTGGTGTTGGGGATGGGAGTAGCGTTGTGAAAACATAGCTGGGGGACGAGTAATTGAGCTACTCGAGTGGCTGGAAAAGCTGTGATAGGCGGGTACATATGGAGAGTGTGAGGGATCATCTGGCATCGGGTTCAGTGGACGGGTAAGGACAGAATCCAGGAAGCTAGGTGGTGGCGGGGGTGGTGCTTTCCCATCCATCCACGCCCGATACATATCAGCCACATGTTGTCTCAATATCTTGACTTCTTCTACTAACCCGTGGTTCCGTTCAACCAGCTGTTGTCGGGTATCGGTATCAACCCACTCAGTCTTGAGATTATCTGCCATTGTCCTCCGACTTTGTCTTATAGGGAAGAGTTATTTTAGAACCACAACCAACCACCTTTCTGAAAATGGACACAACAAAACGAAGCCAGCATGTCAGCATTAAGGTATCCCGCTTATTGATCATTCTTCTTTTTTTTTTCTATCTTTCTTTTCTTTTTCCCTTTTTGTGGTTTTTTCATTTTTCCTCTTTTTTTTTCTTTTGTAGTTTTTTTCATTTTTTTTTTGGTTATGGAAATGGTCGAATCCTACGTGGATTGCCTACGTATCATGACCCCGCACGAATCAGACCGAGCGTAGTTCTTGCAAATTAATGCAAGAAATAAAGAGATGTTTATTTGATTATTATTTTTTTTTTGAATAAAAATTGTACAAGCCGACTCCAACTACAAACTTGTGTAGGAGATTTCTACAAGAATAAGAATATTTTTGGTGTCACTTATGACTATTTCTACAAAATTGGCCACATAATGGCTTTTTTTGACAAAATGACTATTTTTGCAAAATTTATTTAAGAAAGATAAACTTGAAAATTTTTCCATCTTGTGGCTCATGGGGCATCGTTCGGCATCATCATAAACCAACGCAAGACTATTTTTCATAAATTGGCCATGTAATGGCTTATTCAGACAAAGTGGCTCTTTTTGCAAAATTTTATTTGAGAAGATGCAAATTCAAAATTTTTATCCTGGGGCCTATGGGGCATCGTTCAGCTCCGACACAGGCCAACACAAGACTGAGGAATTAAAAATGCAAAAATGTGGCTATTTCAGCAAAACTCCGGCCATGTAATGGCTTATTTGATAAAGTGGTTATTTTTGTAAAGTTGAGTGATGACTCAAAACTTGATTTTTTTGCGGATACATCCTTTCGCATTTCCGCGAGGGAATATTTCCAGGTTGTGTCCAAAATTATTTACAAATGACTCAAAGTGGCTATTTTTGCAAAAACGGCCTTCCGACGTCCTTTTAAAGGACATTCGGCTTATTTTAAGCAAGAATAGCATTACCCGACTTATTTATAACAAAAATAAAAGTTTTGACATTTTTGGTTATTTTTGCAAAAAGGGTGTGAACCCGGACTTGATTTTGCGGCTATGGCCTTGCGATATTTCCACAAGGAATATTTCAAGGTTGTGCCTGCAAATTATTAAAAATGATTCAAAGTGGCTATTTTTGCAAAAAACAACCTTCCGGTGTCCTTTCGGAACATTCGGCTATTTTCAAAACAGCGTCACTTCGATTTATTGACAAAATTAAAAACACACATTTTTTTTGATTTTTTAAAGGGGTGGTTGAACCCGATGAGGGTTGCCTACGTATCTCACCTAGTAGTGAGAATCAAACCTGCGTAGTTCGGTCAGATTATTTTATGACCAATTATTTCAACAAAATTGCTCTTCCTATTTTTCAAATTTTCAAATTTTCGACAGCATTTCGTCAATATTTTTCTATTCCAAAATTCTATTATTTTTTTTTTCAGGAATTTAACCAATCATAACAATACATGATAAATAAATGCAACATATAATATGCTCGGTCTTTGATTACCGGGTCACCTGTCCTAGACGGACCCAACCCCTGTGTTGAGTCCCCTAAGTCAAATGCAACATGATGCAAATAATCGTTTCCTACTAGGGATCCGGCATGAAGTCATGTTATTCTAAGCTCTCAGAACCTCGGTATGTGATCTAGACTGTGTACCCAAGCGGACAACTCGGGCTGAGGAAGGAGCTCCTTTCCGGGAACCAAAAGGCCAACCGGCTTAGAAACTTTTCGAGCCTCTTTATTATTTTGGGGTATGACACTAACAGAATAGGGAGTCTCAACCAATGAGCACATCCCCATAGGTGAGAAGAGAAGGGTTTCGGCACAGTTTATATATACAGTTCAAGATAATATCAAAGCGGTAAACATATAGCAGTTTGTATATACAGTGCAACTAGTATCAAAGCGGTAGACATATAGCACATTAATTACAACATATAATGAAATCAGATATAAGCAAAAACGGCAATTTTAACTGAGCTCGAATTCTTAAACCCTGAACCGAAGTTCTGGGTTCGTATTCCCCAGCAGAGTCGCCAGAGCTGTCACACCTCCTTTTTACGCGCCCCGAGGCGCGAGGGAGTTTTTTCCAATTAAAGGACAATCGAAACGGGATTTATTTATTTAATTCAGAGTCGCCACTTGGGAAAATAATGGTGTCCCAAGTCACCGGTTTAATCCCGAACCGAGGAAATTTATGACTCCGTAATACAGTCTGCGAAACTAAAAACCTGGATAAGGAATTCTGTTAACCCGGGAGAAGGTGTTAGGCATTCCCGGATTCCGTGGTTTTAGCACGGTCGCTCAATTGCAATTTTTGTTTCTATCTGATTCTTTTATATATTTTAACTATGTGCTTTTAATGCTCCGCTCTTATTTTTTAGAAGAATTGCGACGTTACGAAAACACATTTCGAGCCGCACCGTAACCAGTACGCCTGCGACTCTAATGTATTTCGGTTTCGCCGAGAGTAAGATTTGGGTCACATAAATGCACACCCGTATTCAGGAAAGTAATTTCATTTCAAGTCGTGCCTAAAGAGTCTATCGTCTATTTAACTTTGGGAAAAGGACCGTGAAATTCACTAAACGGTCCTTCCAAGTCTAAGTTTTCATGACAATTATTCGAGGGCCCCACAATTGTGTATTTTTGGCGAGGCTCGTCTCGTTTATTTTAAAAGGACAATCCTAAAGTGACTACATTTTTTCTATTAAGTTCGTCTCTAAATAAAAGAGAAAAGGTCCTAATTTATTGCATGTTTATAAGCTCGGACCTCTTATTAGTTATTAAATCAATGTGAACGGAAATTGCACTCGAGCTTGCATAAGGGAAATTGTTTTATGCCTTATTCTACAAGCGAATAATACTAAAACTAAAATTATAAATAGCATACGAATTTGAAAAATGTCAACATAAACTAACCATTCTCTAATTAATTTAAACCACCAGTATTAGATAAACCGAACCATTGAAGTTAACTGTGTGTAATACAAAAGTCATTTTTTGAACTTCATGCTAATGTTCATCACTACCTTAGTTATTAATATTATTCAAATTGCTAATTAAAATGACGTTATTTACCCAAGTGACCTCGTAAATTCAGAATTAGAATAATTATATAAACCCGATTCACACAATTCAATCATTTGAATGTTAACGGTTTGAGTCTTAATCCCTATTCAAACACATGTCGCAATTAATCAAAATGACCTTTGATATTCAAATCTTAAATAAGACCATACTAATTTCTAGTTCTAGACTAAATCCCTGTTTTGGTTTTCTAATTTCAATTTAACATTGACCAACATGGATTACATACAAAATAGATAAAGTCCATAATTCATCAGTTAACTTATACAAATATGATGCGATTGCAGATGTGTAATATACAAGACAGGATGAATTTAAACATAGACTTCAGATCTTCATATATGTCCAACTTTGAACTTGCCAACTACAATTTCTGGTATTCTAAAGATGTGTACCTGGAATTTAAAGAAAAGAGAGGTGAGGATGCATTATATAGCAACACAAACAACGGCTAACAACAACAGACCAACAGCAACAGCTTTAACAACAGACCAACAGCAACAGAACCCCCACGACAACACAGCGACCACCACGACAACAAACTCGACAAACCACAAACACAACCTCGACAATAAACAGTAGCGACAACAATAGCCTTAACAGCAACAAACCAACAACAACTGAAGCAACAGAAGAACCGCAGCAACCAAGTGAGCACTTGTGTATTTTTATGAGTGTACCTCCATCTCTATCTATGTTTTTCGAATTCTCCTACTGTGTCTCCCCTGTATTTTTAGTTCAAAATTCTTTCTCCAGATATCTCTGTGTGTGTAGGAATATTTCTGTCTATCTTCGAATCTCTCACTGTGTTCTAGATTAATGCTATCTTTATAGCTCAAAACAGACCCCTCCCCCTAAATGACTTCTTGATTCAAGTTAAATGGTTCCCCATGCTTACATGCTTGTCCCCTCTTGTTTCAATCAAAAGTCATGGGTGTATTATAGTATTAATATTAACTCCCATGCCTATTGTTTGGTTCCCCACTAACACTTGTCTTTTCCTTAATTAATTCAAAAGTTATGGGCAACATATTTAATTACTTCTTTTAACATCTTCCAAAGCCACTATGTCTTGTTCCTCACTAAGTATTAAACAATACCCTTTTTAATGTTATTAGTGCTTAGTGGATAAAATACTCAATTTAAATAATTCTTTAAGTGGTCAATTCCCGTATTACCCCTGAAATTACCAAAAATACTGTTCTACCCCATCCCTTCAATCAGTACCAAAATTAACAACTGACCAAACTGATTATTATGAACACCAAATCACTACAACTATAACCAAATCAAGCCTAACAATTGACTAATTAATATATGAAACTAATTTTCAATCAACAACATTAGGAATCATTTCAACAAAACTCATATTCATATCACAATTAACAGAACACAACCAATAGATTCAAATTACTAAAAAAAATCACGCATCAATCGAACTCCAAATTAAATCCAACAGTAATACAGTAAAAATGAAGGATCCAATGATTTAATCAAAAGACAACCAAAATGAAGCTAAACGTGGTAGAATAATGAACACAAAAATAAAACACAAGCTAACAAATACCAAATCATTACATGAATACTGGATTTATCTAGTCCAAAACACAAGCATCAATTAATATCAGCTCATAAAATCTAGCAATTCTAATTATCTAGTTTTCCAATTATCAAACATATAGAAATGGATCACCACAAAATCAAGCAACAAATTAAGAAATGGGAAGTAAGTAAAACCTGGATTGCTTTCCAATTAAACAAAAAGTGAAGCAACGATGAACATTTAATCGTCTTAAGGAAAAAGATAACTGAAGACGATGACGATGACAAAACTGAATGATGACGAATACGAACAAACTGCTACGAACACATTTGTGAAGGCTGATGGTTCGAACCTCTGCTTGAGCTCTTTTAACAAGGCGTTCCTTCTTTGCAGCCTTGTCCTCGGGCCGAGATTTTTGTCGAGGGTTTTAGAGAACTGATTGAGAGCAGGAGGAACCTTCAACCTCTGCTTAAGGATCCTCCTTTTCCTTTGAATCCTGACCACCTGAGGCCATTTCACGAACCGAGTTAGATCCTTCTTCGGCGGCAATGCACCACCGATTCCGAACTGCTTCGGCCGCTTCTCGAACAATGGGTTCACCACTTTCGCAACTGGCTTCTTCTTTGCTGCTACTGCTATGCCTTTCTTTGGAGCCATTTTCTTTTCAGACGGCGAGGCGAGCGGCAGAGGATGAGAAGAGTGGTCGCTGGTGTAGATGACACAGGTGGGGTGGCCGGCGGCTTGGTCTGTGTAGAAGAGGGGTACCGGCGGCTGAGATGGTGAGAGAAGAGAGGCAAAGGTCTTTAATTTTAGGGTTAGGGGAATGACAAAAATGAGAAAATGAGAGGGTGGGTCATTTGGCTTATGAGCCGGCCGGGTCGGGTTGGGCGTGGGTATGGGTAGAAAGTTAAATGGTTTGGACACTTGGCCTGGTCCGAATGGCTCTTCATTTTCATTTCCTAATTTTAAAACTAAACTTTAAATTATATTACAAAAATACAATCCTAAATTAATTCTTGACCAAAAATATTAATTAACTCTATGTAATAATTATCACAAATAATTAAACATCACATGAAACGAAAAATCACACAATTGACATTAAATATTAAAAATGCGAAATATACTATTTCGTGAGTTTCATTCTTCATTTTGTAAATCCTAGCGGTAGAATTAAATCCTATGAACGCAAATGCGATATTTTTTGGTATTTTCTTATTTTAACAAATAAACATGCGCACACAAACGCGAACAATAATAGAAAATAACCCAAAATCCACAATAATTGCCAACAACACAAAAACTCTTTTATTTTGAATTTTTTGGGAGTAATTCTCATATAGGGCAAAAATCACGTGCTCACAAGGTGTATCATCTAAATCCTGTTGGGTTTCATCAAAATCCGGTTGGCTATCAAAATTTAAATTAGGATAAAGAGCATTCATAATTTCTTCATCTAATTGATCACCTGGTGTAATATTGTGGCAAAATTCAGAATCCATAAATTGAAAATAAGGATTATCACTATCAAGAATAATTGGAGCAGCAAGACGGGTAACGAGAGTAGGTCGGCGGGGAGGCGGGAAGGGTAGTTGGTTAACTACCACTTTCACCCATTTTAGCTATTCTCTTACCACTAAACTTATTTTCAAAGAAAATTCCATATTAATTATAATTATGCAAACTAAAACACACAAAATATATTCTTAAAAATTAAGAGCCTGAACGAGTTTTTTGAATTGCCGAACAACTTCTTCAAAATTGAAAATTGAAAATCGTTCAAGACTTGAAGACTTGAATACTTCAATTCACCAACTGCACAAAATTTCACAAAATTTCAATAATAATATAAGCTATTATATAAGAGAAATTAGATATAAACTGAGAGATTGAGATAGATTGATGAATTGGTGAGTAAAAATGAAAGAATGAGGGGGTATTTATAGTTGAGAATTGGGAAAAAATATAATTATATAAAGTTTGGGGACCATTTGGCTATTTTTGCAAGTGCCAAACGATCAAATTGGCAGTCCTAACGACTATTCTAAAAATTTGATTGTTTGGCCTTTTTTCTTAATTTTTTTTTTTAAATTACCGTTGGGACCGGCCTAGGCCCGCTACCCGGTCCCGCCCTTCGCGGTCCCGATCTCGTGGGCTCACATGAAGGGACCGGCCCGCCACGGTCTTGAAGGCACATATAGGCCCGGCACACCAGGACTAGCCCGCCAGGCATGCGATCCCGGTCCGGGCCCGGTCCAGGACCGGCCCACAGTGCACTCTTACCTTCATATTATAAGTACATTTTCTTAGAGAAGAAGATCCTTGATTTAGCAAAGTTAATAATTTACCCCGAGTGATAAGAAAAAAGAGTAAACGTGTTTAGAATGGATTGACATGAGCCCAAATTTACTTGTGAGGTCAAAATTATGTCATCAGCAAAGAATAAATGAGATAACTGCGGGCCTTTGGTGCCTATTGAGATAGGATGCCAAATATGATAATCCACTTTGGAATTTATTTTCCTTGACAGCATTTCCAAACATAAAATAAAAATATAAGGGGAAAGAGGATCACCTTGTCTAATATCCCGTATGGGGGAGAAAAATTCTTTAGGAGTACCATTTATTAGGACATCAGTAGTCGTGATGGTGATACAAGACATACTGAGAATAATAAAATCAAGAGGAATACTAAGACTATGCAAGGTGGAGAAAATGAAAGACCATTCCATCTTGTCAAAAAATTTTTTTGAGGTCTATCTTAAGCAACATACTAGACCTCTTACCCTTCATTTTTTGGCATCAAGAAATAATTTCATGTACTATAATAGCATTATCAGCCGCACGACGGTATTTCTGAAAGCTGGACTGAGTCGGATGTATAAGATGCTCTAGCATAGGTTTTAACCTATTAACAATAATTTTAGTAATAACTTTATATATAGTGTTACAAAGGCTTATAGGCCGGGAGGATCAGCGTTTGGCACACATGCTTGATTATGTGGAGTCAGAGCAGTACGACCGAGGCCTTGGTATGCCGCGAGGTGGTGGTGCCCGATGATGTGGTGGTGCCTGATGAGGTGGTGGTACATGACGAGGCAGGGGTGTCGGACCATATGGCGGTGGGCGGAGAGGATGTGGAACCAAGCAAGGGGGAGTGGAGGCCCCTACTGATTATGTTGCTGCCGATCTACCAGGTGGCCTACATGAGACGGACCTGTCGTTGTATAGCCTTGGGATGGATCTCACTCTAGGAACTTCGCAGGTGACCCCGTCAGGTCAATTATTAATCACGGGCACAGACCTTTCTAGAGTGGGTTGGGATACATATTTTCCAGGACCGTCTACTGTTGCTGAGGAGCGGCCGATACGAGATATACATAGTGGGCGCCGGCTGAGTTATGGTCTTCATCACAGGCACATATATGGTTTTCTTAGTATTGAATTAGAATTTGTCTTTATTTTCCATAGCTTTATTAATTTCCTTTTTAAGGCTAAACGCGATGCTGACATGACTGCGATGGATAATTACATTCAGGAGCCCGGCGAGATGGTGGTAAGACAATTTATATTATTTTTGACTTATTATATACTTTGCTATACTTAGCTATCTGTTCTTATTTAGGTTTCTACTAGACTGAGGCCCCTTCTACTGATCCTGTCAGCTCCACTGATGGTCATGCATCGGCACATCCTGCTATAAGGAGACGACCTGATGATGACGGTCCCGATAGCGTACCCAGGCGGGATGCGATGCGCCTCAGGCCAGCGGCTGCGTAGAAGCACACTGGATGTAGGACACATTGATTTTATTCTTTTTTTTATTTGATGTAAATAATATTCTTGTATATACATTAATAACAACTTTTATATAATATGTGCATTACTTTTTTATTTCTCCGTTAATTAGCTAGTTTCGTACTACAACACAAACACAAGTCGCAAAAACTTAAATCCATTATAATGAATGAAAATAAAGTTCATTAAAACTTCTTTAGTTTGATACTACAACACAAACACAAACATAACAATTCAACATAATTAAAATTCAGTATAGCTAGTAAAAATACACGACACAGGAAATATAAAGATAAAGTGATACATTAAACACATACATTTAGTCTCTGCCGCCCCTTATTCTCTGCTCAACCACTTAAGTTATTTTTCCAGCTTATTTTTTTCTTCTTCTACCTCTTTAAGTTTCACTTTCAACCTCTTTTTCAGTTCTTTTTCACGTTCCCACTATTTTAAACGCAAATCATTAAGATCGTTCAACAACTCTTTGTAGTACTCTTGATGACATGGTTTATCAATCCATACCTCAAAATCGCAAATAGGTTTGCCAGGAACCTTATAAAACTTGTTCATACATTCCCAAAAGCGGCGTCCAACTTCACCATTATCCCAACAAGTTTGCATCTGGCATTTTTTCAGCACATGCACCTTGGTACATAAAGAGGTTGAGACATTTTTGTGTTAAAGAAAACTTGCTTTTCTTGAAAGATTTGCTATTAGTTAGTAGCTGAGCGTAGAAAATAAGTAGAATGAGCTTGTTATTTATAGGCAAAAGAACACACATGACGTACTATTTAACCGCGATATATACACACATAACGTAACATTTGACCACGCTATGCGTTGCGTGTTAAAGGTTCCGACGGGTACGAAACAGCTTTATATCAGCTGGACAACCTTTTTAGTTCGACAAGATAACACACAATCATAACGTAGTATTTAACCGCACTATGTAGAGACATAACATAATATTTGACCACACTATGCTTTGCGTGTTAAATATTCTGATGGGTACAAAATAGTTTTATGTCAGTTTAACAGCTTTTTCAGTTCGACAATACAACACACGGTCATAAATTAATCAGATTTATGAAATTTTAAAGTTGTTTCTAGTTCTTTCGAATATATTAATTTTTTAAATTATCATTAAAAAACTGGAATGGAAAAGTTCAACTCATAATTAACAAACATAATTTTATTTTATAAAACTTGCAGCATAAACAAAACAACATCCTATTACAACATAAACTCAGTGATAGTTAGGCATAATAGAAGAATATTGAGGCATAATAGAAGAAGGACCATCAAGAGCTTGAGTACTATTGCCACCCAAACTAGCCGAAGGACATTTTCGACGGTCGTATCCTGTTTGCGAGCATATACCACATATGCGCACATAAACGGTATCACTAATATCCATTTGATTCCGTATACGCGTTCTCTTCTGCACCTGTATTCGATGCAAGTAGGACTTGTTACACACCATATTAAATGATTCAAGCGGTTAATAATGCCTAGCACCCATTGGCTGCAACTGCCTACTATATGTGTTTAGGTACTTCACAACACTAAATTTTTGATCAACATAGTTGGTTGCACCTAAACCAACTTGTTGAAAGCACTTGATGGCATGTGAGCAAGGCGTGTAGTAGATGGACCATTTCCCACAAGAGAATAACCTTCTAGATTCATTTACATTATATATTTATTCCCCCGATTTTCAAGGATAGCGGTGCGAACTTCAAAAACATTTCTTTTGTTATCATACTGCAAAAATAAATGCCAATGTGCTCGCCGTCTGTATTTCTCAAAACTCTTCATCGTCACTGGCATAAATTCGATACCCCTTTCCATCAACGGCGTTGCAGCTGTAGACCTTTCAACAAACCTCTCCGTCATCTGCTTTGAGCGACATCCGCACCATGGTTGTGACAGGCAATCCTCTTGCCGACTTCAATAATCCGTTGAAAGACTCTGATATATTTGAGTTAGAGTTCCCCATCGTTTGCGACCATCCATATGAAAAGTACATTTTTCAGGGTCATGTCGTATTAACCAACGATTGGCTGCCTCGTCTTCTTGCCTGATAAATTCCATGTGCGTCCGAAATTTATGTTGTTGGTAGTCTGTTGCTGCCATCCACATCAAATCATACAGATCCTTGTTGGGATATGCCTTCTGGAAATTGTCTATAAAGTGCCTAACACAATAACGATAGTAGCCATAAGGTTCTTGCCATGCAGGCATGTTCTCCACAGAACTTAAGATACCACCGTATCGATCATATATTAGACAAATACTGGAAAACTGTTTGACAATGTGCTCTTTCAAGTGGTTCAAAAACAGCGTCCAATTCTCTTGGATTTCTTTGGTACAAATAGCAAAAGCTAGAGGAAATATATGTCTATTAGCATATACTGCCACGACTATCAACCGCTTGATATCGTACTTCCCATAGACATGAGTGTTATCTATAGATTTTATGGGCTGACAATGCGAAAAACCATCAATTGCTGGTTTAAATGCCCAAAACACGTAATTGAATATATATTCTAGTTTATCCAGACTCTGCTCAAGCTTCCATTCAACAACCGTCCCGAGGTTAAATTGCTGCAGTGCAGCCATGTACCTAGGCAGATCTGCAAATGACTTATCCCAATTATCATATACTATTTCAAACGCTCATTTGCGTCCGAAATATGCCTTTATTTTAGTAATGATATGGCCATGTTCCTGGTGGACTGGTATAATACACTCTTTAATTTTATACTTTATGGATGCTTCCATGTGTGGAATAAGAACAGGAAAAATCAAGTCAATATCCAAGTTGAAGTGATTCCCGTTGAATGTGTCAGTTTCGCATGTGTGGGTGGGAATGTATTTACCCACTTTCCACAGACTTGTCTTCTTCTTGCTCATGCAACATCAAATGACATGGCCAAAACCACCTACGTTAAACAACCTTGTATACAACCGGACTTGACTCCCATACCGTCATCTCACTACACTCTTCTACGTTGTGCGTTTTACAAGCCCTGCTTAGGCGCGCTTTATCCGAAAAAAGCATGTCCTTTGCCAGCATCGTTGGTCTAGACTCATCCCACATTGCTGTCTGAATATTAACAAAATCCCTTGTGAGAGCTTCCACATCCGACATGCTCGGCAAGTTATCAAGGTAAGGAAGCTCCCTTGAATGAAACATCACTTGGGACTCATACACTCTTCGTCTAGGAGGTGGAGCATACTCTCTCGTCAAATCAGGTCTTCCTTCTCATCCTCCTCATCACCATCCTCACGAGGCAAGGGTGTCTCTTCTCCAGATTCATCAGCATTATTGTCGTAATCACTGTTCTCTTCCTCACTCGGTACATCTGCCAGATCCCGATTTAATACGTCGTTTTCGGGCAATTGCGCGAGTACATTTGGTTCAACTTGCTCGTTTTCACTGCACTATCAACAAAATAATAAGATACTGAATTTAATAAATACTTTTCATATAACTGTATCACTTCACTTACAAGTCGTAATGTGATGAAATTTCATGATGGACATTTTCATTTCGGTGATGGCTCCCGGATGGACCGCCATGATCCAACACACCAAAACTATACTTGGGTTCATATAATTTGTAAAATTCATATCTGGCATGTACCCCCTGTTAAATATAGGAACTTTAATTCAGATTCAATATAACAAAAATATACATCGTAAACACAAAGGAAAATTGAAGCTTACCACTCATTTTGTGAATTATGTAAAGTAGGCGGGAATAAGTTTAAATCAAGGAAAACTCTTCATCTGAAACCTGTCCGGCAAAAACTCCTCCAGAATAACCACCCGATGACTGGGTGTTATCTGAAACCTGTCCGGCAACCTCATTGTTTGGAACGTCTTTGACCTTGACGTACATATCCAACATTTTGATTACAAGATATTCCGGGCATTCATCCTGAGTCTTCAGAAAATCCCTCAAAGTTTCATCATCGTAGATGTTTAACTCTGAGTAAAAAGTAGCCCCTTGCAGAGTGATGGAATACGAATATCTTCCGGTTACTTTAAGTATCACTGAACGTTCCTCACACCTATTTTTTTGCATAACAACGATATTAATTTATCGTACTTCATTGTAAGTGGTAATTTAACATGATCCTGTGGAGATAAACTATACCTCACAGAGTTATTCTCCATCACAAACTCCCCCCTCCCTCCCCCCTCCCCCCAATATAATGAAACTCTTATACTACGATCTTGAGACATTATGGAAAAAATGCTTAAGAATTATACAAGAAGAAAATATTGAATGGGAGTTGGAATTTTTTGTGAATGAATTTTCCTAAAATCCTAACCACTTTATATAGGAAATGGCTAGTCGAGGATATGGAAATTTTTTGACGTATAGCGTTCTCTAAATAGACACTGTACTCATTTAAATTACTGTTATGTCAATTAAATTATTGGTAGGTCCATAATCAGGGTATAGCGTCGTCATTTCATACGTTATATATATAGCGTCGCTATATGTGACAATCAAATCGTCAGGCATATAACGTCTAAATTCAAGACGCTATACCTTAATGACAAAAGTTACCGTTAAGGTATAACATCTTGAATTTAGACGTTATACATAGAAAGGTAATATTTTTTTACACTTATTAATATATTTTGAGTCTAAAAGCACAATATTTAGGTTCCGAAATCATTCTTAGATTGTCAATATACAACCAAAGAGCAATTTGGAGATTCATTTGCTTGACGAGTACAATCTCATGCAAAAATCACGAGCCTCGATGATCGCAAGAAGAATTCCTATTGTCATTATGTAAACCAATTAAAAAATATTTAATAGTATCACCACCATAATCAAACTCGTATATGCAGTACCACTCAAAGGCATCCAAAATTGTGTATTTATGGGTATCTAAGGAATATTTGTTATAGTTTCAATAAATTTTTAAATTTATACTAAATACTAAAAGTATTTGGTTCAGTTGAATTTATATATCGCTCCTCCAGTACCACTAAATTTACTTTTTCAATATATCTTAACGAACCTCAAAAGATTTTCATATTGTTCTATGGTGAGAATTTGTGTTAAATAGTATACATATATTTTTTTTCCCCACCAAAAGAAAAAGAGAAAAGAACCAACGAAAAAAGTCGACAAGTATCCAAAATTTAACTGAAAAAAAATGAATAATTTGGAAATACAAGAAAACAAAAACTATTCAATATTCGTGATCTCGTTGTGATTCAGAATCCAGTTGGCTCATTCTTGGCAAAATATGTACGTCCAAAACCTGAAACCCCAACGGAGTTTCCACCATCACCAAACTCGGCGGCTTGGCCACCACATCCACAACCGCGATACCATCACCGCCGCTGCGAACGACGCACACTCTACCGCCGGCAGCCGCCATATGTTGTGCACCTTTAAGCATCTCATTCTCCAAAACCTCCACCCAACTGTCATTTCCTGGATAATACTTTCTCAATGCTCCTTTAGATTCATCCACCATGTAAATAATTTCCTCCTCCATCGCCGCCGCCGGACCTCTCCAACCCACTAGCATCCCCTCTGGCATCTCCTGCCAGGTGTCCTTTTCAACGTCGTAGATGATTCCTTCCTTTGCAGCAGTGCCTTTCACATTCACCATACACAGCTTTCCTCTCCAACACACTGCTTCAATCGCTTCCCTACTAAACTTCCCATCCTTAAGACCGCCCATTTTCTCCCATTTCCATCCACTTTTAGAAGCCTTGTCTTTATCGTTATGGTGGTTACAGCTGTAGTGGGCGCAGTAACAATAGCTGTTGTTACTTTTCAGGTCCCACTTCTCAACCGATCGCGCTATCTCTTGGTTGTAGTGGGAACCAATCCCACTCGCAACGTAAACGACGCCGCGTGACGCACCAGCAGCACACCACCGTCGCGGCGTGGCGAGTGGGGGACCGTAAGTCCATTTTCGGCAGAGCGGATTGAAAACAAGGGGCCGAGATAAGGCCGGCAGTAGATGGTCAGTGGTTGCAGCAAGGAGAACGAATTTGCCAGAAACGCTCACCCATTGGATCGGAAGGTGACGGGAGATGAAAGAAGGGTGACGAAGGAGGAGACGAAGAGGCGGTTCAAGCGGTGGAGGAGGAAGTAAGTGCCATTTGGATGAAACCGGATCGAAGTTGGCGAATTCGACAGAATCCTCATATTGATCATTAGTTTTCTCCTTAGATTGTGAAGGTTTCAATAACGAATAGATAGATAAAAAGGGGGGAAAAGAAGGAGAATAAAGGAGCCGGCGCCAAGATTGACAAACAGAGTAAAGAGTCAAAGGTTGTTGTACAAGAGAGAGGCAAAATTGAGCTATATCATCAGGAAGTCCAGGAATCAAGGACTGATGATAATGATTCTTTGGGCGTTTAATGGCAGCTCCGGCGGTGGCGGAATTGTTCATTTGAGGGGGGGAAAGGGAAGGGGACGTGTAAGAGTGGGATACGAAGTTGAAGATTTAGAGTCTGTAAGACTTTGGACTTTACGTCATTACTTTAATGGCCTAAAAAGTTATGTTGTCATTCAAAGAAGTGAGGAAAGAGATAGAAAGAGAAGGATCAGAATTAAAAGGCAAAAGTTGGATAGAAGTTAGGAGGAACATAGACATTGCCCATCTTATCCTTCCTTTTTTGTTTTTCTAATTGAAGAAGGTTGCCACTAGTAGTATTAAATTGGAACGGTCTTAGTGTGATAAATTAACCTAGTCATAGATCTCAAATTTATTTTGAAAAATCTGATTTTGCTGAAGTTTAAAATAAAAATGTGTTTGGACATACATTTTCAAAACATATTTTACAATTTTATTTTTGAAAAATAAGTATATAATTCTCAAGTTTTTGGATTTTGGCCTAAAATCAACTCACTAGCTGATTTTGGGATTTGAAACTTGGGATTTGGCCAAAATACAGACAAAATTTATGGTCAAACATGAGTTTTAAAAATACTTCACAAATTTATTTTGACAAAACTTATAACCAAACGAGGCTTAAATAAGAACCTGCATGGGATCTTATTGCATGTCGAATTTTCTTCCAAACTAGTCATGATGTTGAGAATATTAATGTTTTCTATTCAAGTTTAGAAACTTTTTATTTCGTCCGCAAAGAATTACTCCTGCTCGTTTTTATCCCTAAAGCTTATACTTGCACCAATTCTAGTCCCGATCTACAAGGACGTGGGGTTTTCGGGTTTAGATAAAAAAAAATATAGTTTATTAAGATTTGTTCTTTTTCGATGGAGATATTATAACTTATAAGAGTAAGTAGAATCACAATCATTCAATCGACTGCTATACTCTTATTACTCCTTATCTTATATTAATAAATTGGGGAGATAGAGAGAGGGGATATACTTATTGAGAGCCGTACCCAGAATTTTAGCACGACAAGGGCACCATCACTTTATATATGCAAAGTACTAGCGATACGAGGCAACTCTATGAAAATGTATTTGATTACGAGAACATATCAACAAAACATAAACTCAATATTATCAAATATAATTAATTTGGTATTGATATAATAAAATTACATTATAGGCTCATACTTGAACTCTATGCATTTTCATACGCAAAGGGCAAAGGTTGAAATTTTAATGTGTAAATTTTTATATAGAATGTCCCAATGTGATTGTACTTACGACCGCCAGATACGCCGGGAGAGCATCTGATTGAATTCAAGCTGATAGGGACAGAGAACAATAATTTGTGATCTAGATCTATGAGAATTGGACTGTTTACGAGAACAAAATTAGATTTATTGATGGAACATGTAAAAAGGAGAATTTTGGGCAAAATTTGCATGATCAGTGGGAGAGATGCAACGCGTTTGTGCTATCTAGAAAATGAAAGTTGTTATCAAAGAGCTTTATAGCACTATGGTCTATGGATCCTCTGCGTATAATGTGTGGAGAGATTTGAAGGAACGGTTTGATAAGAGGAAAATCTTTAGGATCTACAATTTGTCGCAGGAAATTATAGCTCTTAAGCAAGGTTTGGAACCAGTCTCTATTTATTATTCTAAACTGAAGGACATATGGGATGAATATGATGCTATGACACATTTCCTTCATGCCCATGTCCTGGTCAAGGATACTTGTGGAACATATTCAACAACAACGTCTAGTGCAGTTTTTAGATGGTCTCAATGAGTTATTTGCCCAAGCAAAAGGTCAGATTATGTTGATGATTCCAACTCCAAACATCAATGAAGCATATGCAATGGCTGTGCAAGATGAAAGTCAAAGAGCCAAGGCAGCCAACATCAGTAACCTGGAGATAGGAGCTCAAGCAACGACTTACAACACAGGTCATGTAGCTAACTCAATGGCTTCCAATGCAGGTTATGGAGCTAATGCTGTGGGCTATAACACAGGACAAACATACATTAGAGGCTACAAGCAGAAGAATCAGCTGTATTGTGATTATTACAAGTATAAGTGACACGCTAGGGATGTCTGTTATAAATTGGTAGGCTATCCTATAGATTTCAAACCAAGGAGGAAGAAATTTGGAAGGAATGGAACGGCAGCACATGTGCAGATGAACAATTGTACAACCCCTAGTGAACAGATGGAAAGGTCAAAACCTCAACCTACAGCACATTTTTTTACCGAGGAGCAATATCTTCAGTTTCTGAAAATGCTCAACCAGGCCAACACCAACACCAACGCTCCAACTAATACAGGTGCCCATGCCAAGGCCACAGGTATACCATTGTCACTTTCGAGTATGATCAAAGAAAATAGGTGGATTATAGACTCGGGAGCTACAAATCATATGGTTTAGCCTACATCTGTACATTGATTATGTGGAGTTTCCTAAGAGTAATTCAAGAAAGCTGCAGTTACTTACTGGAGAGACAAATGTAATCACACACCTAGGGACTTCCAGTATATTATATAACATAGTGATCAAGAATGTGCTCTTTATACCTATGTTTAGGTATAATTTGTTATCAGTATCTAAACTGACCAAGGATTTAGGCTTATTTCTTGCTTTCTTTCTTGCTTGCTGTATATTTCCAAGATATTTGTATTGGCAAGGTGAATGGGGTTGGTAGAGTGGAGCATGGATTATATGTGCTGGATCAAAATATCAAAATCGATACATATGAAGGGTTGCATGTTGGTCTCATTTATTCTATATTACCTATCAATATAATAAATGTTGCTTTATGGCATAAACGATTAGGACACATGGCAATGAAAACTATAAAAATAATGCATATGTTTGGAAACATAAAGCTTGTTTATTGTAATGATCCATGTTCTTTATGCCCTTTGGCTAAACAAACTCGTTTACCTTTCCGAGATAGCATTACAAAGAGTTATGCATTAGGGTGATCATATACATGTAGATGTGTGGGGACCTTTTAGAGTGCCTACTCATGATGAAAAATAATATTTCTTAACTCTTGTAGATGATTTCAGCAGATTCACATGGTTGTGCCTTATGAATTCTAAGGATGAATCGATTGTGGTGTTGAAATTCTTTGTTGCTTTGATTAAAACAAAATTTTCTTCCACTGTCAAAACTCTCAGAACAGATAATAGAGGAAAATTTTTCAACAACCAGCTCAAGGAGTTACTTGGTGTAGAGGGTATTACTTATCAAAGTACATGTCCATATACCCCTCAACAGAATGGGATTGTGAAAAGAAGACATAGATACTTACTAGACACGGCCAGATCCTTAAGGTTCCAAGCTAATTTACTTTTAAGGTTTTGGGGAGAGTGTATTATGACTGCAGTATATAGAATATTAGGTGGAAAATATCCATTTGAGCTAGTGTTTAACAAGGTCCCATCACTGGATCATCTTAGGGGTTTTTGATTCCTTTGTTATGCTGCAAACTTGAAGAAGAGGGACAAGTTTTCTGCCAGGGCTATTCCTGCAGTATTCTTGGGTTATTACTTAAATCAGAAAGGCTATAAACTATTTTATCTAACTAATTGAGTAGTTTTTGTCAGCAGGGATATTTTCCAGGAAGATAGTTTCCCGTTTGTGCAGCATCCAGGTGAGTCCCGATCAAACTCAACTATTTCATTCACAGATCAAGATCATAATACACCTGTTACTGACCTTGATTCTCTATCTCCAACAACCATTTTTCCAAATATACAGGAGGACATGTCACTCAATAGTCCTATTGATTCCACTTCTTCTACATTACATAGTATGGATTCTCATACACTATCTACTGCTGACTCTATTATGCACTCACCAGTAACATTACCTCAACATGAAGATAAATTTGAACCTCGAATAAGCTCCAAAACTTCTATACCTCCTATTTGGATGCAGGATTATGTAGGTCACCAAAAGAATACCTATGGCATTTCCAACTCTGTCAGCTATCTCCATTTGAAACCTCACTATTCAAAATGCTTAGTTGCTTATTCTTCTGAAACAGAACCAAAAACTTTTGTTGAAGCTGCTAGGGACCCTAAGTGGGTTGAAGCTATGCAACAAGAAATCCAAGCCTTGGACGATAATCAAACTTGGAGCTTAGTGTCATTACCATCTGCGAAGCAACCTATATGGTACAAGTGAGTGTTTAAAATTAAATATCATGCTTCAAGACAGATGGAGAGATACAAAGCTCGACTCTTAGAAAATGGATACACACAGAAAGAGGGACTTGACTATACTGACACTTTCTCACCTGTTGCTAAAATGGTGACAATCAGATCAGTTGCGGCAATAGCAGCTTCCTCTAGATGGCCCCTCTATCAGATGGATGTTCATAATGCCTTCTTGCAAGGTGACTTAGTTGAAGTAGTTTATAAGTTTTTTCCTCCTGGTTTCTCTAAGGGTATTAACAAGTAGGGGGAGTATCTTGTATGTAGGCTGCACAAGCCCTTATGGAATTAAACAAGCATCCCGACAATGGAATATCAAGGTACCTGAGGCACTATAGACCATGGAGTTCTCTCAAAGCCACTATGATCACTCTCTATTTACTAAGAAAACTGACAAATCTCTTGTTCTAGTGCTCATTTATGTGGATGATTTGATAGTCACTAGGAATAGCATTGCAGAAATTAGCAGGTCAAAGGCCAAGCTGCAACAATGTTTTAGAATGAAAGACCTTGGAGAATTGAAATTTTTCCTTGGGATTGAATTTGCTCGATTTGAAAAGGGGATATACATGAGCCAGTGTAAATATGCAGTAAAGCTAATTTTAGAACTTGGATTAGCTGGAATTAAACCTTCTAACACACCATTATAAGTAAACCAGAAATTGACTTCTGTTGATTTTGACAGGTTAACCTCTTCTTCTGATGACAATGTTTAAGACCCTCTCTTGAAGGATTTTGGTGAATATCAAAGATTAGTGGGAAGACTATTGTACTTAACAATGACTAGGCCGAATATATCATTTGTTGTATAAACATTAAGTCAGTACATGCATTCTCCCAAACAATCTCATTTAAATGCAACAAAGAGAGTTGGCAAATATGTTAAAAATGCACCAGGGCAGGGACTTTTATTACCATCATTAGGTGATTGGACACTACATGCATACTGTGATGCTGATTGGGAATGCCTCCAAACTATTAAATCAGTCACTGGCTACTGTGCATTCTTTGGCAATGCTTTGATATCCTGGGAATCAAAGAAGCAAGATACAATGGCAAGAAGTTCAACTGAAGCTGAGTTTAGAAGCATGGCTTCTACTGCAGCAGAAATTGTGTGGCTCATTAGGCTGGCTGGTGAATTGGATGTAAAGTTACAACTGCATGTGACTCTATTCTGTGATAGGAAGACAACAATTCAAATCACAGCAAATCCTATCTTTATGAACGTACGAAGCATATTGATATCGATTACCATTTTATTAGGGAGAAAATAAAGGCTGGTATCATCAAGACGATACATATGAATACTAAGGATCAAATAGCAGACATGTTCACTAAGGGGCTGGGAAGAACACAACACCAGCATTTCCTTTGCAAGCTTGAAGTGAAGAATATGAGCTAATTCCATAGATGATGGTAGCTTATTTTTCACTTTATTGCATTAAATTATTAAATTAAACTTTTAATAAAAAATAACTTAAACATTACTTATATCGCTAAAGTGAGAAACTTTCTCATTCAATTTTGTCTATACATAGAACGAAAGGTAAGAACGTAAGGTTCACCCGAAAATTGCGCACGACGAAGATTATCAAAGTATTAAAGTCTAATTGTGTCTCTTACGACTCTTCTATTATTGATTGCAAGAGGTTAATGTACCCGACTAAAGCAACTGAAGATCAACCATAATTTTTGGGAGAGAAACAAGGTAACTCACATGATGACTAAGAAAGGACTCGAGCATGTACGAAAATACCAACCTTTTGATAATCCTTTGCCTTCTTTAAAAATAACTTAGCAATGGATAAGAATGATTATGTATATTTGCTTAAAAACATTAGTACTAATGTGCGTTTTAGTATGGCCGAAATGAAAAATTAAAATATCCTCAAGGCTTGTAATTTTGTTACCGATGTAACTGTTGGTATTCCGTAATATTTTTAATAAAGTATCTTTTCCGGTAAAAAAGAAAAGGTCAATCGAAAATTTATTTGATTAAAAAAAAACATTCCAAATGCAAAGAAGGGCAAGAAGGTAAGATCAAGTTAAGAAAGGAAAAGGTTGAATTGGACTTTTGCAATGAATGCGTGTTGGGTGAAGGAAAAAGGCTGAGACAGAGAAGCAAGAGGTGGATGGATGTGCAGATGGGATAATTGGATTTATGGGGAGTCGAGTGGGCAATGGGGCCATTATCTACGCATAGGGAGAAGGGGAAGAGAATCATAAATGAGAAAAGGTGGTCTATAATTTAGAGGGGTTTTGGATTGATATTTATATTGGTCAAATCTAACTTTTAAACCTTTTTTATAGTGTTTTTAAGTATTTAATAAAGTTAAAAGTATTTAAAATATGTCTAAAATTTACTTCAAACAAACAAAAATAAATAGATGCACAACCCCAGCTTATAACCCGTTTGGCCAAGCTATAAAAATCAGCTTATTTTGAGAATTATTTTTTTTCAAAAGTGTTTTTTTTTTCAAAAGTATTTTTGGTGAGAAAGAGTTTGTGTTTGACTAATTAGTTTGGAAAACACTTCTGAGCAGCAATTAGTGTTTGACCAAACTTTAAAAAATTATTTCTAAGTGTATTTTTCTCAAAAGTGCTTATCAAAAAAGTACTTTTGGAGAGAAGTTACTTTTTCTGTTTCTCCAAAATTATTTCTGTTTCTCCTCAAAAGCACTTTTTTTCCCTCCAGAAGCTCGGCCAAACACCTCAATTTTTGGCTAAAAGTACTTTTGGCAAAAAAAATACTTTTGGCCAAAAAAACTAGGCCAAACAAGCTATTATTAGTTTCGGCTTAAAAATTATTTTCGCTGAAAAGTCACTATTGAAAATCAATCCAAACGGGCTCTTAGTTGAGGCATAATTTTTGAATAATAAACCAAAAGAAAAAAAAATGTTGAGAGGAGAAAGAGAAAATAGCAGTGAGTGGCTTATAAAAGTAGCCTTTTGGGTACGCCATGCCATATATTCTTCCTCTCTTTTTATGAATATTCTATGTATGTTGCCCTCTTTGACAACGTATAAACTCAACATACCAACGTGTTATGTTCTTTTCTTTTCTTTGGTTCTCCTCCACTTCAAATTTCTCCCCTTATTTATGGACTCAAATGTTTTCCTTTTTATTTGGGATTTAGGAAATCTGTATTGATTGTCCAGTTTCATAATTCACCCTCGGCTTTTGCTTTCACGTCTCTCTCAAATTTCACTCACGAATTTTATAATATCAGAGTAGCTTTCTTTCGACTTTAGTTTAATAAATATATATGTCCTTCATTTGGATATATGGAAAGGACGAATATGTAAATATCTTCAAAACAAAAAAATGAACAATGTTTTAATTATTTTCAAATGCAGATTAATCAATAAAAAAATTGTTGATCTATATGCGTGGAATTAGGTCATAGGGTGGACAATATTACAAATGTACCTTAAACAATAAAATTGGTGATCTTCATAAGTTAATACAACTATGAGAGATATTTTATTGGAGCAAGTGCTATCACTTGAACTATTGCCAACAAGATTTAATAAACAACTAAGGATGCGACAAATTTTTCCTTTTCTTAGCTAGATTTGGTTGGTCATCGTCATCATTAATATATTATTTTTGTTACTATCCATATACGTAGATTTTGACATTTATTAGAATTATAATTCATTTTTTATCAAGCAAGTTATTGAAATAGTTTCATAAAACCTTTTAGAGTCAGCAAAAAATTGTCTTTTTGAGTCATAAAAAATTATTCAGAAATTTTAAATGAGACTAGTCGGCCTCCCCTTCCATGCGTGCTATGAGGGCCAATGTTAGCCACCCCACACTCGCAGGGGACATTTTTTCCCCTCCCCCGTGTTGCTAGATCTCACATACGTAGGGCCATTATGTGTAAATTTAATTCTGTTTTAATCTAACTATTACTTTAAAGTTTCAACTTCACTTATCTTTTTATTAGTTCTATAGGACACTTGATTGGAATAACTAAGATGTTTAAGTAAACGCTCATATAAAAGAAGCATGGAGGGAGACTATATGAGCTACAATTCGATCTTATAATACACGGAATAAATTAATCATCCTCCTCGGCCCAAATGCGCATAACAAGCGACGAGGTCGCCCCCAACTGGGCGCAGACGCCATAAGTAGCGAGGCCGTCCTCGACCACAGGCTATTGTCCATAGCCGCCTAAAGCTCTTTTGTCAGAGACGACGCCTTGCGGGTACGCCCACAATAGTTTCACGACACGGACTCGATCTCCAAAAAAAGTCAACTATCATAATTAAGACCTATAAATACCGAAGCAATCATTAGAAATGAGGGTTCCACTCTCTCCCCATGGGGGCTCTAAGAAATATAGAGTATAGAACAGAGTGAGAACCAAGACAAGAAGGCAGAATGACAGTAGATCTACAAAAAATATGATTGTAAGGATCTGAACCTCTCCATGGAGAGGCAGATTAACCCATTGTCATGAATAAAAGATCACTAAATATCTTCTGCTATTTTTACACATGTTCTCTTTCTCTTTTCCTTTACTGAATCTCGGATGTGTTACGACCTGCTATGATTGGCCCTCTATTTTTAATAATTGTTTTGAGCTCATAAATGTTCATAAACATTCTGGGTCAAACAATTTGGCGCCGTCTGTGGGGATTTCATAGCAAGGTCACGTAGCTGTTACTGAGGTCAAAAACAAAGGGAAAACAAACACCAGGGCAAGCCCGATTCGTCTCCTCCATACTCGGGCTATGAGCCCTCGACCCAAAAAGATTCAACAAAAGTTTAACTACGGTTGAACTGGGACTCAAGCCACGAGCCTTCGCAATATAAATTCAACGACAGTTGAAGTAAAACTCGGGCTATGAGCCCTCGACTCAAAAAGAATCAACGGAGGTCAACCACGGTTGAACTGGGACTCAGGCCACGAACCTCATTCATTATACTGACATCTGTCACCTCTCTCAGCGACTGATTCTCCACGAACATAGCTGGCCCAACAACGGCAACATGGAAGCCTCCCTCAGCAACAAGTTCTCATCCGCGGGAATTTCGATCACCCGCGGCCTCCCGTCTGGATGAACAGTCGCGTTCGTGATCCCATCACGAAACATGCGAACATCCTCGAAATCCAGGTCGGAACCAGACGGAGATACCTCTCCCATCGCTGCCGCCCCCGTCGACGGGGTGCTGGAATCTCCAAGATCCACGACCACCCGAGAGGGCTCACCCGCCTCAAATCTATGAGTAGAAGACTGGGCAGTAGGAGCAGCGCTCCCTTCCCGCTCGTCCCAGGCTCGAAGATCATTTGGCCCGCCCGTTGGAGTGCGCGCCGCCTCGACAATCTCCCTCGCCCTGGAGAGAGGCGGAGGGTTCGCGATTACCGTCTCATCAGCGACCGGCCGCGCCGCTGAAGGGGCCGGAGGTGGAAGGATCCACCGCCTGATTAAGGGCCTCTCCTCTTCGTCACGAAAAGGCGACGCCTCTCGAGAGCGGACAACTCCCGACACACTCCCGCCATCAAGTAGATGGCGAACGGGAGAGGGCGCAACTACAGAGTCAACGGAAGCGGCCTTGGGAGCCTGAGCGGCCGCCGCCGGAGTAAAAAATCTGGCAATCTCCCCAGAACGCCGGAATACAGGCTTAGGAGACCTGCCGCGGCTTGCCCGCCCTACAAATATAGAAAATGGGTCAGCATTAAAGTCATGACGACGATCAAAAGACGGACACGTCTCAGTAAAGCAAAATGACTTACCTACGACCAAACTTTGGCCGTACCTCCTCGAGAAGGACGCCCACGAGCGAATCCCCTCGGTATGCGGGAGGATAACTACTAACCACCCGTGCAGACCAGTGAATAAAGGCGGGGGTGACCTGTCAGCTGCAGAAACGGAAAAACAACAACCAGTCAAAAGACGAAATAAAAGATGAAGCACAAGTTCGATCCTCCCCGAAACCAAAAAAAAAAGGAAAGACTTACGGCCGTGATTCCAGCCTCCGGAAAACCTGAGGGAGACGCCACCAGGTGACTGGTCCGGACGTAGAAAAATTGTTCATATTGACGAGGCTCGACCTCGTCGTCCAAAGCCGTCACCAGTCCCTGCCACCCGCACGGGACCACCCGAATCATACTCCCCCAAATCTGCTGAGGAGCAAAGAGAGCAAGGACATGCTGTAGAGTGACCAACCTGCCGGCCAGCTCCGAGAACTTCACCAGCATAGCCAGGTGCTTGTACACGGGCGGGGTGAGTTTCCCCGGGAAAATACTGTAGTACCGGCAGAAGTCGACTAACAGGTTGGGAAGGGGCATCCTGAACCCCAGCCTGAATGGGAAGAAGTAGAACACGCAATACCCGGCGCGGTCGGTGTGTACCCTGTCTCCGGGCAGAGCCAACACAATATCGGCGTGGGAGGGGATGAGCCCCTGCGCACGGAGCTGGGCCATGCTTACCTCCCCCATCAGTGGGGCCTCATTGACGGGCTCAACACCACCATCTGCGGTGAAATCCACCGGCAAGCTCCCCGCCCCCAGGGGTATATCATCTACTGAGGGCATCCTCTCAATATCGTTCCAATCAACGACCGGAAGCATGGGGGACAACCCCTCAATCACCGGAGAATTTGCTGGCAGCACCACCGGAAGACCGTCGCGAGGAGGAAGGCCAGCCATTAATATGGGTCACCGGGAAGGCTAGATGAAGAACGGAGAAGATAACTGAGAACGGGCAACGATTATGCCACAAAAAAGCAGGATTATTTGTGAATTTGCTAGAGAGAGAAACAATCAGTAAATCAAAGAGTATCGAATGTCTGACATACGAGGCTGAAAAATCGAATCAAAACCTCGGGAAACTGACAGGCGCCATTCAATGCGAATCCCAACCGTCAGAAACGGTTCGATTCTCATCGAAACCGTCGCTGCCACAATCGAAATCAGAAAGTGTGCGCCGGAATTTAAGTCGTCGCCTCGAATACCCCGAATACGGCAGCGCCTTAACCAGACCATGCGTCTAGAAGTTTGCGTGAGCAAGAACGTATCTGGACTCACGCCCAATGAAGAGGCATCCTGAGAGGTCGTCATACCCTCGACCGAGAAGAGACGCCGTTCGAACCATCGTATCCGCTTATCCCGGCCCGTCTCGACGTGACCACGATAAGCGGAGGGACTGTCTGTATGAGCTACAATTTGACCTTATAATACTCGGAATAAATTAATCACCCCCTCGGCCCAAATGCGCATACAAGCGTCGAGGCCGCCCCCAACTGGGCGCAGACGCCATAAGTAGCGAGGCCGTCCTCGACCACAGGCTATTGTCCATAGCCGCCTAAAGCTCTTTTGTCAGAGACGACACCTTGCGATTAAGCCTACAATAGTTTCACGACACGGACTCGATCTCCAAAGAAAGTGAACTA
The DNA here is from genome assembly GCA_032618575.1 of Nicotiana noctiflora. Classification (NCBI taxonomy): domain Eukaryota; kingdom Viridiplantae; phylum Streptophyta; class Magnoliopsida; order Solanales; family Solanaceae; genus Nicotiana; species Nicotiana noctiflora. The sequence continues at coordinate 121,229 of JASVEL010011186.1, forward strand.
TCATAATTAAGACCTATAAAATACCGAAGCAATCATCAGAAATGGGGGTTCCACTCTCTCCCCATAGGGGCTCTAAGAAATATAGAGTATAGAACAGAGTGAGAACCAAGACAAAAAGGCAGAATGACAGTAGATCTAGAAAAAACATAAATGTAAGGATCTGAACCTCTCCATGGAGAGGCAGATTAACTCATTGTCATGAATAAAAGATCACTAAATATCTTCTGCTATCTTTACACATGTTCTCTTTCTCTTTTCCTTTACTGAATCTCGGATGTGTTACGACCTGCTATGATTGGCCCTCTATTTTTAATAATTGTTTTGAGCACATAAATGTTCATAAACATTCTGGGTCAAACAGAGACAAAAATGGACAAAAAGGTTTTTGCAAAAAGAAATGAAGACGTGAGATCAATTTAAGAAGAGAAAAGGAAAATAAAAAAGAAGAAACTATATATTCCTTTCTGTTATAAAATATAACTCAAAGTAACAATATGGAACAAGAAAATAAAAGCAATTTTGTAAAACATGAACAAGAAATAGAGATAGAGAGAAGGAAGAGATTTTCTTCTTCAATTGTGTGTAAATTTCCATTGCAATTACATAGCCTTTTATAGGCATAAAAAGTAAAGATGATGGACATAAAATAGGAGATCTAATATTTTGCTATTCACAACATGGGCATCCAATGTAGTATCCAATGTAGTATCCAATGTAGCATCCAATGAACAAATTATTTATAACACTCCCCCTTGGATGTCCATGTAAGATAATGTGCCTCATTAAGAACTTACAAAAAAATATTGCGATGTCCATAGTTATTTATAATATGCATTGTTTGTTGCCTCATTAAAAACCTTACCAGGAAAACCCAGTGGGACAAAACCTTGGTTAAGGAAAAGAGTGCAGCATGTAGTTACTCCCCCTGACGAAAAATCACTTAGTGTCTCGAAGACGTCGCATTCCAATCTTATATATCAGCTTTTCAAATATTGAGGTTGATAATGCCTTAGTGAACAGATCGACAAAATTATCACTTGAACGAACTTGTTGTACATCTATATCACCATTCTTCTGAAGATCATGAGTGAAAAAGAATTTTGGTGAAATGTATTTTGTTCTATCTCCTTTGATATATCTTCCTTTCAATTGAGCTATACATACATCATTGTCTTCATAGAATATTGTTGGAATATTCTCTTTCTAAGAAAAACCACATGTTTGTTGAATGTGTTGAGTTAGATCTCAACCAAACACATTCCCGACTTGCTTCGTGAATGGCTATTATCTCTACATGATTTGAAGAAGTAGCAACCATAGTTTGTTTTGCTGAACACCGTGTATGGATGTACCTCCACTTGTAAATAAATAGCCTATCTAAGATCGACCTTTGTGTGGATATGACAAATATCCTGCATCTGTATAACCAATTAGTGATGGCTTGGATTCATTTGAATAAACTAAACCCATATCAATGGTCCCTTGGAAGTATCTGAATATATGTTTAATACCATTCTGGTGTCTTTGTGTTGGCGAAAAACTAAATCTTGCCAATAAGCTTACTGAGAAAGCTATTTCTGGTCGGGAATTATTGGCAAGATATATTAATGCCCCAATTGCACTAAGATATGGTACTTCGGCACCAAGAAGATCTTCTTCATTTTCATGGGGTTGGGATGGATCTTTCTTTATATCAAGTGATCTCACAACCATCGGGGTACTCAATAGATGTGTTTTATCCATATAGAATCGCTTCAAAATCTTTTCGGTGTATGTTGATTGATGGACAAATATTCCATCTTTCATATACTTAATTTGTAGACCAAGACAAAATTTTGTCTTTCCAAGATATTTCATTTCAAATTCTTTCTTCAAATAGTCTACTATTTTTGGAAGCTCCCCAGGAGTTCCAACGATATTTAAAATCATCAACATACACGGTGATTATAACAAATTCAGATCCAAACTTTTTATAAGGACACAAGGACAAATTGGATCATTCTTGTACCCTTCTTTCAATAGGTACTCACCCGGGCAATTATACCACATGCGCCCTGATTGTTTCGATCCGTATAAGGATTTTTGAAGCTTTATTTGATAAATTTCTTGGAAATATTAATATGCTTCAGAAAAATTTAAATCCTTCAATGATTTCCATTATACGCATATCAAGTTTTCATGTATTGCCAGATTAAAGCCTGAAATGATTATATCCACCATAAGAGAACATGTCTCCATATAATCAATATGAGGATATTTACTAATTTTCTTGTGTCACAAGTCGTCTTTATGTCTATCGACTTGAAATTTTTGCACAAGAACACATTTATACCTCCATTGGCTTTATACTTTCAGGTGGTGGGACTATCCGTTCAACTTTACATTTTTCAAGTGAAGTCAATTTTCATTACGTATTTCATTTGGCCAATCATTCATCTGTTCAAATTTTATGACAGATTTGAGCTCAAGATCCTCGTTAATAAAATTGAGCACTACATTATGTTAACATCATCGTCGACGATCATTTTATATCGGTTCAGTTATTACATAATAAAGACATAACTTATTGAAATCTCTTTATCTCATTATTTTCAGATACCTGAGCCTCTCACATGAGGTCTTACGAAGTGTTATGTCGTGGTGCTCTTCTAGAGCACTTGTCTCGTTATTATGACCATTTTGAACAATTGCCCCTCTCCTTCTTCAAGTAGTTTTATCTTTGGAACCGATTGTCACACCTCTTTTTTACGCACCCGCGAGAGCGCGATGGAGTTTTTCCAATTAAAGGACAATCGAGACGGGATTAGTTTATTTAATTCAGAGTCGCCACTTGGGAAAATAAGGGTGTCCCAAGTCACCGGTTTAATCCCGAACCGAGGAAATTTATGACTCCGTAATACAGTCTGCGAAACTAGAAACCTGGATAAGGAATTCTGTTAACCCGGGAGAAGGTGTTAGGCACTCCCGGATTCCGTGGTTTTAGCACGGTCGCTCAATTGCAATTTTTGTTTCTATCTGATTCCTTTAACTATGTGCTTTTAATGTTCCGCTTTTAATTTTAAGAAAAAATTGCGACGTCACGAAAACACATTTCGAGTCACACCGCAACCAGTACGCCTGTGACTTTAATGTATTTCAGTTTCGCCGAGAGTAAGATTTGGGTCACATAAATGCGCACCCGAGTTTAGCAAAGTAATATTATTAAACTAACACGCCTACAGCAATAACGCGTTATTAACTTTGTGGGAGGCCATGAAAATTCGCTAAATGGCACGTCCCGAATTCTAAAAAGAGTTATTCTTAATTATGAGGGCCATAGGCTTATGAAAAATTACTATGGATAAAATGTAATTAAGCTAGAAGGATTCAGATCCAAGAAAATGAGCCAACTTTATTCAATAACCCATATACTAGACCATAAAATTCATCTAACGTCCCACAATAGGAACGACTTGGAATATATAAATAAATTCATACATCAGATAACATGGAAATTGATTATTTTAACATATAGGAAGTTTAAACAGTAAATTCAATTTAAAATTAGTATATATCACCTAAAGCTAGCTTGACTATCAGTATAAACCAAATCCAATATTTTGATTAGCAATAATAGACTATAAAATTAAATGCCAACTAGAGTCGTGATCCTTAAGCAGACAAATGACTTCTTAATAACTTGAAATTCCTTACACAAATCAATTGTTAATTGTCAACATTGATTTTCAACAAATACTCGGCAGCAATACAAACAAAATAAAATTAATGGTAAATGACATAATTGTTAAAATAAGAAAACGAACCTTTATTTTTGAGAAATGTTCTCGAGAACTTTTACAATGTCTGCAAAAGCTTCTAAGCTGTGAACATGGCAAAACTCAACGGCGACCTTGGACAGCGATCAAATGAAGAACTGAACCGCGAACGGAGACTCGAAGGACCCTCACCCGGCAAACTGAAGCTTCAAAACTCGACGGAAAGGCTGGCGTTGTTGAATTGGAGATGAAGAAACTGACGCTGTTCCGAGGTGTTCGACTGGTTCGCGAAAAATGAAGCAGAAGAAAGACGAAGCCACTGGTTGGTGTTGTGGCTGTTCGTCTCTTCTGTTCAACAGATGAAGCTTTTCTTAAAGGCTGCTGGTTTTCGTTTTTTTAGTGAAGAAAATGATTTCGAGATTCTACTGTATTGTCCAACGATTGAAGCTTTCTTCTTCAACACGAGTGAGATATGGGAGATAGGAGCTTGGAGAAATGCCTATATCTTCGTGTGTGTAGAAGAAGGTGCTGAAGCCTTTTTTATGTCTTCAAACCGTGACCAGAGGCAAAGCCTGAATGCCGTTTTTTCCTTCTCCTTTCTACTGCTTCTTCAAAAATGAAAACTGAAGAAGAAGCAGTCCTCTCTTTTACGTTCTCCTTTTTACTGCTTCTTCAAAAAAATGAAAACTGAAGAAGAAGCCGTCCTCTCTTTTACGTTCTTTTCTTATTTTTGTATCTCTCCTTCTCTCTCCTTTTCTGTCCGTTTTCTTCTTTTTTCTTTTTCTATTCGTTTTCTTCTTTTTTAATAGTAGTAGTATTGTTTTTATATCCTTTAAAATCAAATCTCCCCATCACTGAACAGCTCTTTGTCCATTGCCTCTCTTTTCTGTTCGTTAAAAAGATTCCCACGTGAGAGACCAAAAATCATGGGTCTCCACGTGGGTTTCAAGGGTTATGGGCTTCGTCTCGTGCTCCGTCCGTGTCCCCCACGTGTGGTGGGCTCGGATTATTATGGGCTAGGTCCGAAAATTATAAAACCGGGTAGTTTGAACCCGAATATTATTCTTTGCCCGGAACCGAGAATGAGAACACGGTGGTATTAATTAATCACTACGTAAGCAAAATAACTATAAGACTAATAATTAAAACAAAGTTATTTTTTTTATATTTTTTTAAGTTTAAATTGACTACAAAATATTAATAAAAAATTATTTTTGTAATTTTCGTTTTTAATAAAAAGATAAAATATAAAGTACTATTTTTGTATTTTTCAAATTTAAAAATGATTACGAAACATTAATAAAACTATATTTTTTGTTATTTTTTATCTTAAGGTAGAAATAAAGTAAAAGAGTCAAAATTAGCTAAAATAGCTATATTATGCCTAAACTAAATATTTTATGCTAAAAATATAAAAAATCTCGGGGAGGGTCAAAAATCACGTGTTTACAGCTGCCCCTCTTTGACTGAAAACACAAAGAGTTTTCAGACAAAGAACGACTAGACAAGTGTTTTTTGACCCGACCCTTATTCGGAGGGACTAAACTAAAAGAAGAGGATGTGACCGAGCCCTTGTATCTGAGTTGCCTACATATCCTTGGCTATAAAGGAATCAGGCCACGTGTAGTTCAGAAGTGAGTGAGGAAGGGGTATACCGAGGTGGAGAGCCAGTCGAGGTGTCGTTCCGTCGAGGTCCCGTTCCATCGAAGTTCCGGTCCGTGGTCCTGCTATTACATCAAAAATCAAAACATGAGAAAGACTAACTAAACCTATCAGCTACTAGTTACAAGATTCCTATCTATAAGTCTTCTGAAGCTTGATCTTGAGTATTGGTTGGTGCTTCATACGGACTCTAAATTTGAACCTTGATACTTGCTAGTTGTAGGTGCTGCTTTTCGGATCAAGACCAGGTATGCAGTGCTTGTGACCTCGGCCATGTCTTGAGCACACCACATCTTTCATCAACTTCTACACTTGGATTAACTCTTTGCCTTTTGTTTTCATTGTGACTGACTTCTATTGATCATCTCGGACTGTTGACTCGCATTCTGGTCGCAAGCTTCTTTTGATGCTAACTTGCATTGCACTCCGAAGTGAATTCCCTTACTTGTGATCTTCGAACTATTATCCTTCGAAGTCCGAATCTATCTTTTCTGATCCTTGTTGCCCTCCTCCTGAGTCATGCGGGGGATTTCCGTTACACTCTCACTTTTCGATTGTTCACTATCCTTATCCAATCTTGGAAACTGAGACGCCGTTCTGCTTTTCCGGCGGGCTTCTGACTTCTATGACAGACTCTAATCATAAATCGCCATTCCATTCTTCAGGCGGGCATCTGACTTCAACAACAAACTTCGAATATAAATTGCCACTTCATTCTTCAAGTAGGCACCTGATTACCAAAACTTGAACTGTATAGATCGAACGATTACCATCTCAGGAGAAAAAATTCATCTGACTAAGATTTTGACGCTAGGAGATAATTCCTCAGACTAGGTCTAAATTGTTGTGATCTCAGGAGAAAGATTCATTAGACCGAGATTTTGATATCTTAGGAGAAAGATTCATCGGACTAAGATTTCGACGCTAGGAGATAATTCCTCAGACTAGGTCTAAATTGTTGTGATCTCAGGAGAAAGATTCATCAGACTGAGATTTTGATGTCTTAGGAGAAAGATTCATCAGACTAAGACTTTGACGCTAGGAGATAATTCATCAGACTAGGTCTAAATCATTGTGATCTTAGGAGAAAAATTCATCAGACTAAGATTTTGATATCTTAGGAGAAAGATTCATGAGACTAAGATTTTGACGCTAGGAGATAATTTCCTCAGACTAGGTCTAAATTGATGCCTTACTTGAAATCTTCCAATTGTTGCTTCCTTCTTCTTGTTGCTTTCATCTAAAACCTCTAATTGTTGTTTTCACTTCCTATTAAATTATCTTTAACCATAACTTCAAAAGTAAATCGCCACTCCATTTTTCAGGCGGGCTCCCCGACTTCAACTACCACTTCAAAATAAATCGCCACTCCATTCTTCGGGCGGGCTCCCCGACTTCAACTATAACTTCAAAACTAAATCGCCACTCCATTCTTCGGGCGGGCTCCCCGACTTCAACTACTACTTCAAAATAAATCGCTACTCCATTCTTCGGGCGGGCTTCCCCTGACTTCAACTATAACTCAAAATAAATCGCCACTCCATTCTTCAGGCGGGCTCCCTGATTTCAACTACCACTTCAAAATAGATCGCCACTCCATTCTCCAGGCGGGCTCCCTGACTTCAACTACAACTTCAAAACTAAATCGCCACTCCATTCTCCAGGCGGGCTCCCTGACTTCAACTACAACTCTATTCTAAATCGCCACTCCATTCTCCAGGCGGGCTCCTTGACTTCAACTACAACTCCATTCTAAATCGCCACTCCATTCTTCAGGCGGGCTCCTTGACTTCAATTACAACTCACTAACTTCATCCTATCCATATCGCCTTCATTTGCTTCATGTACCACTTTCTTCTTCCTGCATCATCTCTTGGGCCATCATTTCTTCTGAATTACCTTGTTTCGGAATTGCTTTCCTCCTGGGTCGTGTTATTTTTCTCTTGACTGCTGGTGATATCTTTGGAATTGATTACTCACCTGCTGGGGATAATGCTGCTGGGGGAATCTTCTCTATTTCCTCCTTTTCTACTTCCTTCAAAACCTATCTCACGAAATCGCTGGGGATTGAAATGTCATCAGCTGGGGATTACCCTGTCTGGGGATCCCTTTTCCTTCTTCCTCTTTCCAAAACTCCTTCGGGGCTCGTTCCTCGCTCCCTTGAAAACTTGTAGGATATAATGCTGCCGGGGCAATCTCGAAATCAGTGTTTCATTTTTCTAAGAACTGCTGGGGGTGGTACCGGCCTCTTGCCTTTCTGAACGCAAGCTTCCTCGTTTTGTCCTGTCTGCTGGGGGTATAATTTCCTCTATCACAGCTTGTTGTTTTCTTTCTTTCAAAGCTGTTGGGGACAACCGGGTTCAAAGATCATTTCCTCGCGTTATCTGGCTTCTTTCCCCAACCAGGTATTTGGTTTCGAGAAAATTTTCGCAACGGGAGAAAATTTTCTGCCCCAGTTTGAGAATCTTCTTCGTGGCATGCTTTTCTGCCAACAACCTCTCTTCTTCCTGTTTCAAATCAAAGAAAAATTAGTTAGTTTTAAAATGTGGCGGCTGGTTGTGGTGCTCCTGCTGGGGATGGTTCTCCTCCTCTTTCCCTGCTTTGTGTTTCATTATCAGAACTTGCTGGGGATGTTAGTATTTGATGATATTCATGCTGGGGATAGCTTTCTCCTTTCTTGCTTCCCCGCCTTCCTTGACGACTCTTTATTCGCGAACCTTTCCACGTGGTTTTCCACTGAACACCCGAATTCCTATGACAATGACCCTTCGTGAAGACCTTGCATGTTTTACTGGTGAACCATTTTCTTTGTTCACCCTTGTCACTGAAAATACCTTTCTGCTGAGGATATCTCCCCTTCTTTGGCGGCATATCTAAGGAATGGGCATTTCCCGACCTTTGAGTCTCATTAACCTTGGCCTTGAGGTCATTAACCTTCCCGGAGATATCCTTATTGACACAAATCCCTCCCTTTGTCCTTTTCCTATTGCTGGGGAATATCCCTCTGGATACTGGCCTTGCGCTTGATCCCTCTTAACTTATACCACTTGGGTGTACCAATCAAATTCCGTCTTGCATAATTGGAAAGCTGATGGGAAATTTTGAAGTCATTTCTTACAAACAGACTCTATTAGGGAATTGTTTATGAAAGGAGAAAGATAAAAGGAAACAGAATAAAAGACAAAAATGAAGATGGACTCTCTAAAAAGAAAAATTATAAAATAACCCTATCAAACGTGGATACCAACTCTAATGGACATGACATGCACATATAGCCTACTATCCGTCGTTAAACCGCCTTTTGTAATCTTCTCCTGGGGTTTTCCTATCTCATTTCCAACCTTCGTTCGACTTGTAGTGCCCGAGGGGTTTTCACTACCAAGCCTCTCTCATTTCGGTTTTCTCTCAGCTTTCATCGCCTTATGGTGCCTGTGAAGGTTTTCACCGCTAAGACTCTCTCATTTGTGTTACTTTTCCGCTGGGGATTGGGGGTGCTACTGCTAAGATTCTCTCATATTTCTTCTGCTGCAGATCTGAGTCTTTTCTGATGGGAATCAGAGTGTTATGTTCTGATAAGACTTCTCTCATTTGCCCGACTTGGCCTCTTTTAAAGATTGGTCAAAAGGTCTTTCTTTGGACCGTAATGTGGATTTGGATAAGGCTAGAAAGAAATGGTATTAAAGGCTCGAAACAAAACAAAATGGGTTCAAAATTACAACCTTCGGGGTCTACATCTTCCTTTATAAACACAACTTTTATTGCCCCAGTTTCTAGCTTGGGGATTTTTATTTCTTTATTTACACTATGACCGAGCTGTGAAGCGCCTACGTATCCTCTTTAAGGAATCAGGTCAAACGTAGTTCCCAATTCCTTTTTTTTTCAAGTTTCATTTTTTTTTTTTCTTTATCTCTTTTTGTTGTTTTCTTTTTCTTTACTTTTTTCTTTATCCCTTTCTTCTCTTGCCTTTCAAACTTGTGTTTCTAGTCTTTGCAACTAATTCCGAAGGAGGGGTATGAAAGAATTTAAAATAAGGCTCAAAGGGTTGACGATGGATAAAGTGTTTGGATAGCAGAACAAAATGCCTTCGTCATTCCAATCTTCAAAACATGCCAAGTGTAAACAACACAATTAATATTCGTCATATCTTTAAAGCATTGTTGGGAAACACTCTCATTTTCATTATTATGAACGACCCCATGTCAATTTTGGCAGCTTGCCTTTAACGGTTTTCTTTTACTTGCCCCAGTTTCTCATGACTCGGGTTTCGAATGATCTCAAACCGTTCTTATTTCATTTAAATATCTCGATCACCTCCCAATGGTTTTGTGATTAACTTTTAAGATCGGGCCAGAACTATGCGCGCACGTCATGTCACTAGAGCTAGCAGAAAAAGAACTATAGGAAGGAGAGGACTAAATAACAGAAAATGTCTAGAAATAATATAAAATAGGTCATTGTATTAACCGATAAAACAACGACTCGAACAACCAAAAAAAACAAAACTGGGGTACAATACTTAGAACGAACCTAGACCCCTTTAGATGAGACACTAAGATCAAAAGAAAAATACAAGGATAAAAGGTTTGAGCCACAAAACAACATTCGGATTACCATTCTGAAATAACTCGGACAAATAGAAATGACAACAAAATAAGCCACCACAAATGACTCTCCAATTGATAAGCCTGACATTTAGCCACGAATTTGATTATCAGAACCACTATGGCCTTCTCTCATTTCAGTCGGCAAATTCCCGAGTGGATTCTCATATTCCGTGTCACCGGGCATCACCGCCAGAAAGTGTGTATCATCAGGTGCAGGTAACGGATTCAGCGCGATATTCTGGGTGTCACTGTTATGAATCACAATCAATCTTTCTTGGATCATCCTTTCTATTTCCCTTTTCAAATCCCGACAACTTTCCATGTCGTGCCCCTGGGCATGGGAATGGTATTCACACCTTTTAGATGGGTCAAATCTCCTTGCACGTGGGTCCACATGATTTGGAGGGATGGGTGCAATCATGTCCTGTTGCTTTAACTTCTCAAATAAGCTTTCATAGGAAACTCCTATTGGTGTGAAATTCTCCTTCAACTTCGGTTCCCTTCTATGCCCTTGGTTTGGAAGTGGGTTATAAGGTATTTGGAAATTTTGCGGAGGCTGATAGAGATTTTGTGATGCTCGTGCTCGCTTTCTTGGATGATTTGATGGCTGAATAACATACTGGGGTGAATCAACTGGGTATGGTGGGTTCGGAGGTGGATAGTAATGCTCAGGGGAGTTATGGAAAACTTGTCGAGACATCGCATACCGTCGAGGTGTTCTCCTGGAACCTTTCCTTGACCCTGATATCATCATGACTTCTTCATCCCTCTCATTCGTGTCACTAGATTCAAATTGGACAGCCTGAGCTGCAGCCTTGAGAGCCGCTTGACTTATAATTCTGCCTGTCTTAAGACCATTCTCTACCATTTCTCCCATTTTGATTACATCCAAGAAGGATTGACCAACCGCAGACATCATGTTCTGAAAATAATCCGGCTCTTGAGCCTGAAGGAAGACACTGATTAACTCATGGTCATCCATGGGTGGCTCAGCACGAGCCGCTTGCTCTCTCCATTTTAGGGCATATTCCCTAAAACTTTCATTTGGTTTCTTCTTCAGATTTGAAAGGAAAATGCGGTCTGGGGCAATGTCAATGTTGTATTGGAATTGTTTGACAAAAGCCTGTGCCATGTCGTTCCAGACGTGCCAGCGAGATGCATCTTGATCCCAAAACCATTCAGAGGCTACTCCTATAAGGCTTTCCCCAAAGTAAGCTATTAACAATTCTTCATTTCTTCCCGGACTCCTTAGTTGATTGCAATACCTTTTCAAGTGGGCTATTGGGTGTCCATGTCCATCGTACTTTTCAAATTTGGGAATCTTGAAACCCGGTGGCAAGTGGACATCGGGAAACAAGCATAGATCTTTGAAAGCAACACTCTTTTGACCCGCCAACCCGTGCGTGTTTTCCAACCGCTGTTCTAAGCTTTTCAATCTTTGGGTTATTTCCTCCTGTACCATCCTTTGGGGATCTTGTGTTGTCCGCTTGTCACAAACCAACCACCTTCTACTTACTTTACAATTCAAAACAAAACATGTTAGAATGGACTCAGACAGTCCTTATCAATTTTTTTTATTATTATTATTTTTTTTTTTTTTTTTTTTTTATATTATATATATACATATACAGTTGTGGTCGAATCTTTTGGAGATTGCCTACGTATCATGACCCCGCATGAATCAGACCGAGCGTAGTTCTTGCAAATTAATGCAAGAAGTAAAGAGATATTTATTTGATTTTGATTTTTTGATTTCTTTGAAGAAAAATTGTAAAAGCTCACTCCAACTACAAACTCTCATAAAAAAACTTTCACGCCTTGTGCCAGAGATTTCTACAAGAATCAGAATAGTTTTAACGTCAATTATGACTATTTCTACAAAATTGGCCATGTAATGGCTTATTTGGCAAAATGGCTATTTTTGCAAAATTTTTACTTAAGAAAGTAAACTTGAAAATTTTCTCATCCTGGGGCTCATGGGGCATCGTTCGGCATCGCCATAGGCCAACAAAAGATCGAGAAAGTTTTTATGTCAATTGTGACTATTTTTACAAAATTGACCACATAATGGCTTATTTGACAAAATGACTATTTTTGCAAAATTTAATTAAAAAAGATAAACTTAAAATTTTTTTTTTTTTTTTTTTATCCCGTGGCTCATGGGGCATCGTTCGGCATCACCATAAACCAACGCAAAACTATATTTTCCATAAAATGGCCACGTAATGGCTTATTTAGACAAAGTGGCTATTTTTACAAAATTTTATTTCAGAAGACGCAAAATCAAAAATTGTTATCCTGGGGCCTATGGGGCATCGTTCGGCATCGCCATAGGCCAACAAAAGATTGAGAATTTTTGATGTCAATTGTGACTATTTTTTTACAAATTGGCCATGTAATGGCTTATTTAGAGAAGGTGGCTCTTTCGGCAAAACTTTATTTCAAAAATTTTTATCATGGGGTCTGTGGGGCATCGTTCAGCACCGACACAGTCCAATACAAGACTGAAGAAGTTCAAATGCCAAAAGTGGCTATTTATGCAAAGACCGGCCATGCAATGGCTTATTTGATAAAGTGGATATTTTTTAAAAGTTGAGTGATGACTCAAACTTAATTTTGCGGATACGGCATTCCGACATTTTCGCGGGGGAATATTTCCAGGCTGTGTCCAAAATTATTTACAAATGACTCAAAGTGGCTATTCTTGCAAAAACAACCTTCCGGTGTCTTTTTGAGGGACATTCGGCTTATTTTAAGCAAGAATAGCATCACCCGACTTATTTATAACAAAATCAAAAATTTGACATTTTTTGATTATTTTTTGCAAAAGGGGTGTGAACCCGAACTTGATTTTGCGGCTATGGCCTTGCAACATTTCCACAAGGAATATTTCAAGGTTGTGCCCGCAAATTATTAAAAATGATTCAAAGTGGCTATTTTTGCAAAAAACAGCCTTCCGACGTCCTTTCGGAACATTCGGCTATTTTCAAAAACAGCGTCACTTCGATTTATTGAAAACTAAAATTCGACATTTTTTTTTTATTTTTTAAAAGGGGTGGTTGGACCCGATGAGGGTTGCCTACGTATCTCACCTAGTGGTGAGAATCAAACCTGCGTAGTTCGGTCAGATTATTTGACCAATTATTTCAACAAAATTGTTCTACCTATTTTTCGAATTTTCTTCTCAAACAATTCGTCAATATTTCGATATCTAAAATTTCTCTCTTTTTGTTTTTCAAGAATTTAGCCAATAATAATCTAGAACAAATAAATGCAACATATAACATGCTCGGTCTTTAATTTTCCGGGTCACCTGTCCTAGACGGACCCAACCCCTGTGTTGAGTCCCCTAAGTCAGATATGATGCAAATAAACGTCCTAAATCTAGGCTCAATATCCTGATGTTTTCAATGGTACTAGACCGTGTACCCGAGCAGACAACTCGGATTGAGGAGGGGGCTACGTACGGGGACCCGCGGGATCGTCCGGCTTTGTAACTTGTCCTGCCTCTTTTCTTATTTTTGGTATTGACACTAACAGAAAGGGGAGTCTCAACCAGTAAGCACATCCCCGGGGTAGGAAGAGACGGGTTTTCGGCACAATTTTATATACGGTTCACGCAATATCAAAGCGGTAAACATATAGCAGTTTGTATATACAGTGCAACTAATATCAAAGCGGTAGACATGTAGCACATTAATCAAACATGTAATAAAATCAGATATAGACAAAACAACAATTTAAATGAGCTCGAATTCTTAGACCCCGAACCGAAGTTCAGAGGTTTATCCCCAGCAGAGTCGCCAGAGCTGTCACACCTCTTTTTTACGCACCCGCGAGAGCGCGATGGAGTTTTTCCAATTAAAGGACAATCGAGACGGGATTAGTTTATTTAATTCAGAGTCGCCACTTGGGAAAATAAGGGTGTCCCAAGTCACCGGTTTAATCCCGAACCGAGGAAATTTATGACTCTGTAATACAGTCTGCGAAACTAGAAATCCGGATAAGGAATTCTGTTAACCCGGGAGAAGGTGTTAGGCACTCCCGGATTCCGTGGTTTTAGCACGGTCGCTCAATTGCAATTTTTGTTTCTATCTGATTCCTTTAACTATGTGCTTTTAATGTTCCGCTTTTAATTTTAAGAAAAAATTGCGACGTCACGAAAACACATTTCGAGTCACACCGCAACCAGTACGCCTGTGACTTTAATGTATTTCAGTTTCGCCGAGAGTAAGATTTGGGTCACATAAATGCGCACCCGAGTTTAGCAAAGTAATATTATTAAACTAACACGCCTACAGCAATAACGCGTTATTAACTTTGTGGGAGGCCATGAAAATTCGCTAAATGGCACGTCCCGAATTCTAAAAAGAGTTATTCTTAATTATGAGGGCCATAGGCTTATGAAAAATTACTATGGATAAAATGTAATTAAGCTAGAAGGATTCAGATCCAAGAAAATGAGCCAACTTTATTCAATAACCCATATACTAGACCATAAAATTCATCTAACGTCCCACAATAGGAACGACTTGGAATATATAAATAAATTCATACATCAGATAACATGGAAATTGATTATTTTAACATATAGGAAGTTTAAACAGTAAATTCAATTTAAAATTAGTATATATCACCTAAAGCTAGCTTGACTATCAGTATAAACCAAATCCAATATTTTGATTAGCAATAATAGACTATAAAATTAAATGCCAACTAGAGTCGTGATCCTTAAGCAGACAAATGACTTCTTAATAACTTGAAATTCCTTACACAAATCAATTGTTAATTGTCAACATTGATTTTCAACAAATACTCGGCAGCAATACAAACAAAATAAAATTAATGGTAAATGACATAATTGTTAAAATAAGAAAACGAACCTTTATTTTTGAGAAATGTTCTCGAGAACTTTTACAATGTCTGCAAAAGCTTCTAAGCTGTGAACATGGCAAAACTCAACGGCGACCTTGGACAGCGATCAAATGAAGAACTGAACCGCGAACGGAGACTCGAAGGACCCTCACCCGGCAAACTGAAGCTTCAAAACTCGACGGAAAGGCTGGCGTTGTTGAATTGGAGATGAAGAAACTGACGCTGTTCCGAGGTGTTCGACTGGTTCGCGAAAAATGAAGCAGAAGAAAGACGAAGCCACTGGTTGGTGTTGTGGCTGTTCGTCTCTTCTGTTCAACAGATGAAGCTTTTCTTAAAGGCTGCTGGTTTTCGTTTTTTTAGTGAAGAAAATGATTTCGAGATTCTACTGTATTGTCCAACGATTGAAGCTTTCTTCTTCAACACGAGTGAGATATGGGAGATAGGAGCTTGGAGAAATGCCTATATCTTCGTGTGTGTAGAAGAAGGTGCTGAAGCCTTTTTTATGTCTTCAAACCGTGACCAGAGGCAAAGCCTGAATGCCGTTTTTTCCTTCTCCTTTCTACTGCTTCTTCAAAAATGAAAACTGAAGAAGAAGCAGTCCTCTCTTTTACGTTCTCCTTTTTACTGCTTCTTCAAAAAAATGAAAACTGAAGAAGAAGCCGTCCTCTCTTTTACGTTCTTTTCTTATTTTTGTATCTCTCCTTCTCTCTCCTTTTCTGTCCGTTTTCTTCTTTTTTCTTTTTCTATTCGTTTTCTTCTTTTTTAATAGTAGTAGTATTGTTTTTATATCCTTTAAAATCAAATCTCCCCATCACTGAACAGCTCTTTGTCCATTGCCTCTCTTTTCTGTTCGTTAAAAAGATTCCCACGTGAGAGACCAAAAATCATGGGTCTCCACGTGGGTTTCAAGGGTTATGGGCTTCGTCTCGTGCTCCGTCCGTGTCCCCCACGTGTGGTGGGCTCGGATTATTATGGGCTAGGTCCGAAAATTATAAAACCGGGTAGTTTGAACCCGAATATTATTCTTTGCCCGGAACCGAGAATGAGAACACGGTGGTATTAATTAATCACTACGTAAGCAAAATAACTATAAGACTAATAATTAAAACAAAGTTATTTTTTTTATATTTTTTTAAGTTTAAATTGACTACAAAATATTAATAAAAAATTATTTTTGTAATTTTCGTTTTTAATAAAAAGATAAAATATAAAGTACTATTTTTGTATTTTTCAAATTTAAAAATGATTACGAAACATTAATAAAACTATATTTTTTGTTATTTTTTATCTTAAGGTAGAAATAAAGTAAAAGAGTCAAAATTAGCTAAAATAGCTATATTATGCCTAAACTAAATATTTTATGCTAAAAATATAAAAAATCTCGGGGAGGGTCAAAAATCACGTGTTTACACCGATTGGTCTATTACGCTTTATGTGTGCCATAGACTATGTCCCTCATGGACTTTATTCTATTTGGAGCATTAGCAGTTGAAATATGACATTTAACTTTGGGTCAGCAAATGCGTCTGGCAATAATTTATACATTAATTATCACTTGAACTTCAAGTTCATATTTTCTTGTACGAGGATCTATATGTATTCATAATAATTTATTTCATGTATCACTTTCTCAGCTGTTCATTTTTTTCCCATAATGTTGGGATTACCAACACATTTCCCAACCTTCTTTGGGAACTCATCTCTGTGCATTGTAGTGGCATAATTAAATTATATAGCACATTCATATTTCTATATAAATATTATTTGGTTCCTCACCCTGAACCAATTGTGATAGGGAGAATATTTTATAACTTGGCTAGATGCGTACAAGTGCTATAGTATATTAAATAATACATCTCATACCAAATTTCATTTTTGGGAGTTTTGTTCTCATAACCAATAATTTAGCTATAATTGGAGGCGTACAATTTCTGCTAAACCAACTTGGATTTAAACCAGTATTATCAAGATAAATCATCACAATTTATATTTTGGAAATGTGCTCTAATAATTTGAGCAAGCAATCTTGCAAAAGCCAAACTGCAAGTTGATAATAACTACACATGTGACTATAGAATAGATGCATCTATCAAAATCATTTAATAATAAACGGTCCATATGGCAGGTGACTGAGCCCATATATTTATCACCTTTTATTCATTCGAGAATCAAGGGATTCTATCACATTAATTGGTATATCATGAGAATGAGCAACACAAGAGAATTCTTAAAGAATCTTTTATTCTTAGATATATGCCAATGCAATTCTCAATTAATATTTCGCATCATAATTGAACCGAAATGGTCAACCGGTCATGCCAACTAATATTTACTTTAGAGAACCTCAAGTTTACTTGTTGCATATGATTCCAGCATCATGCTTATATTTGTGTAGTACAAATAGAAAGAAGCTCGGGTAACCTTTCATATTTACCCGGTATAATTATAGAAATACGAAGATATTCAATCTTCTTTTCATTTATAGTCTCAATATGCCAACCACTTTGATTTATACATTTGAAACTCAAAAAGTTTCTTTGATACTTACTACCACCAATGCCATGAATAATTTTATTTATTCGGGTAGTAACAAATTCGCTCTTTCGGAGCTCTCAATAATTTTGTACTACAAGATCTTTTGTCACACAATCTATATGGAGAAAAATATATCATGATAATGTCATGGTCAAAATCATCATAAGCAAAATTATTTCTTGCTTTAATTTTTCCTTTAATAACCTTTTATGATACATGGCAAAAAATTATTGTTGGCGTACCACATATACGCGACCAATGACATATTCATATAACCACATTGTAATATTCATTATCTTTATTTCTCTCAAACCTTCCTTAGATGTGAGTTGTGGTATTCATCCAAGCATGCATTGCACGACTTTATTTATTACTTTTATCACATATGGGCATATTCATCCAAATATGCCATATTCACCTTCAGGAATGGGTCTGTATTTACAATGCGCATCACAAGTCACATTCTCTTCAAGTGGACTATAATCATATGGGCATGCTTATTATTTTCATACCACATTGATGGAAAAAATCACCTTCACATTTTGAAGGAATATTTGAGAACCCTTATTGTTCTCATTTTTACAATTACCATAATGATGACTATTATTATTGTCTTTGGCACTCCCATGTTCATTGATCAATCACTTGTCTTCATTTAGACTTATTATGCACTAGTATCACATTCACTTCAAGAATGATGCAAATCAAGCGATACATGCTTCATGCCTTCTCATGAATGTTATTATTCTTTAGTCACCATTATATCATCAATATGTCACATTTGAGACTAAAACCCAATTCCTTACCCATATAAAAGCATGTTAGGTCATAATGAATTGTGACTTAAACTCAACTCTTATCATCATGGAGCATCAAGACTTAAACTCGATATCTTATCATTATGGTGCGTTGGGACTTGAATCCATCGTCTTACCCTTATATAATATTTACCACAAATTGTCTCATTCACTTCTAGGAATGGAACATAATTTTATGTAGACACAAATAAGTAAATAGAAATAATAAGAACTATTATCAACAAAAATATGGAGTACAAACTCGTATACTAGTATCTTACATATAAATATTTCAATATAGAAAGTCATCATTATTGTTATTACTATATGATGTGCTACTGCAAACTAAGGCATGATGACCACCTAAATTGTACACAAGAATTGAAACACATAACTAAATACACTTAACTTTACAAAGCAATAATCTTGAGTAATAACTATTGCTATCATATTCTGTTTTTATACAGAAGATGTTAGACTAGTAAAACATAATAATATATATCACTTTGCCAACTATCAACATAAAAACCATGTTGCATCTAATTAGATTAGTATGGATGATATAATTGACATTATTTTTTTTATGCCTAAAGCAGAAGATTAACGAAATACATTTCCTGTTCCAAAATAGAAAACTAAATATAAAATTTGTTACTTGCAAAAGTTGTGTTCTTTCTCAAAGAAGCAATAGAATCACATGACGAAGCAAAACAAAAATCGGAATAAAACCTCAACATAGTATTACTAACATATTAAAATCCTTGATGTAATATGACCATTCCTCCAACATGATCTTGTGACATAACTATTATGAGTAAAAAAAATTATATTTTCCAGAT
This sequence comes from Nicotiana noctiflora, assembly GCA_032618575.1. Lineage (NCBI taxonomy): Eukaryota > Viridiplantae > Streptophyta > Magnoliopsida > Solanales > Solanaceae > Nicotiana > Nicotiana noctiflora. The sequence continues at coordinate 140,296 of JASVEL010011186.1, forward strand.
TAACAGTAAGTAGCTCTAACATGCTTGAAATTAGTTTCATGGGAACTCTAGGATATAATTGAAGCGCATTTTTTTTAATGTCATATCTTATATGATAGTAGTAACATATTTTTAGATACGTAAATCCATAAAGTACAAATTGCATAAATCAAATTACACAAACCATACCTTCTTGGAAATGTAGTGAAATATGGCATAAAGGTTTGTGTGTTGCCATAAACTGTAAGCTATGCCAACAAATGTAGTGATATCAAATATACTGCTTGAGTATTCATCTCGTTGCATCTTTAATTTATGATGATACTGTCTCTTCTATTTTTATATACGAAAATTCTTAAAGAAGGAATAGATCAAACTCAATTGGTTAGAGATTCGTGTTGATAACGTGTTATAAAATATAACTCAAAGTAACAATATGGAACAAGAAAATAAAAGCAATTTTGTAAAACATGAACAAGAAATAGAGATAGAGAGAAGGAAGAGATTTTCTTCTTCAATTGTGTGTAAATTTCCATTGCAATTACATAGCCTTTTATAGGCATAAAAAGTAAAGATGATGGACATAAAATAGGAGATCTAATATTTTGCTATTCACAACATGGGCATCCAATGTAGTATCCAATGTAGTATCCAATGTAGCATCCAATGAACAAATTATTTATAACACTTTCTCAATTTTACAGTAAACATAGTTCCTGCGTTCCTATTTAATTTTCGATCAACTTTGTTTTTTTTCTTTTTCCTTTTTGGTTCTATGAGTGGTTACTCTTAAATCCAGAGGAAGAATAATATCAAGTGCCATCTATTGTTTAAGTGCATAAGTTTCTTAAAGAGAGACCATAATAAGAAGAACTACACTCAAATAGGAAGCGAAAAGATACTTAGGGCTATATTTGACCGGGGTGAAAAGAGAAGGAATTGAAAGAGCATAACAAAAAGATGGAGAAAAGAAAATCACACCCCTTCAATCTTCATTATGAAATTAAAAGTAAAAGTAAAAGATGTTAATGAGAAGGAGTCGAATCCTGGCTTGCATAATTAGGAAAATTTCTAAAATAACCATTTTTTTTAACTTGTATTCAAAAACATATACAAATTCAAAAGTTATTGAAAAATAGTTAAATTTTTTAATGCGTAACACTATTTATGGATTTTGAAATTAAGAAAGTAAAACTATATGACAGTATGCTGGACGAAATCCAGGACACTTTCAGTCTATCATGGAGTTTCACTTTTTTAAAGTTCAAAATTCATGATGCTCAATGCGCAAAGGGCGAAGAAAAAAAAATATTTTTGTCCAAAAAAAAGAAAAAAAGAAAGAAACATGCAGCTGTGTTTCATATCAAGAGCCCTTTCGATTTTAAATATCATGATATTATTATGGATTTTTTATTTGCTGAAGTTCCAGATCCATAACACTGTCACGGTATATTTGCATTATGTTAAAAGTCACTAAATTTCAAAAGGAATTTTTACATTGATATACCACATAGGAAACGTTTTTACCATATATGTTTAAAATTTGAGTAAATTACACTTAGTATACTAAATTATCAATCTTATACCATACTTAATTTAGGATCTAATTAATGGACTATTTTTACTCCTTAATTAAAGATATTTATATATCATACGTTTCTCTCTCCTTAACCCTCACCCTCAACCCACGTTTTTACCCATGCCTCATATTCTTTTTACCATTTTTCTTCTTCTGTTACCAAACAAAATTTCACATCAATTGTGTTCTGCCTTTTCACATCATTGATGAACACTCAACAGTTTAAAAGATAACAGAGAGCCATTATGTCTTTAGAAAAAGTCAAAAATAAAAATAAGTACAACAAACTGTTTAACACTATTTTGCTGCTAAAACGAGTACCATTCATTGGTGAATTCTATAACAATATGAGTGATTTATCGGCAAAACCACAAAAAAAAAAAAAAGTAGGTCAAATCTTCTCATGCAATTGCATATATGACTCATAGTTTTTAAACATAGATTGTAGTTTAATTAGAGTATAAATGTAGTAATTTTGTAGATACCCTTAAAAATAATACTGCTTTATACAATATTTAAACTAATTTATAGTTTATTTGTAGATGTTTTGTAGAAAATTTTGTAGTCAATATTTTTTTCCAACATAGATTGTAGTTTAATTGTACTATAGATATAATAATTTTGTAGATACCCTTCAAAACAATATTGTTTTATACATATGTAAACCGATTTGTAGTTTATTTGTAAAAAATTTGTAGATGAGGAGAAAATTTTGTAGTCAACATTTTTTTTCAACATAGATTGCAGTTTAATTGTAGTAATTTGTAGATCTCTTTAAAACAATATTGCTTTATACATGCTTAAATCATTATTTGTAGTTTATTTGTAAAAAAATTATTGACCCAAGCAGCTGCACATCAGCTCACTCCCATCAAGAACAAGTACTCCTCCCTTTCCCTTATGGAAACCAACCAACTTCAGCCATGAAAAAACTCAAAAAAATCATCAAACGCAACAAAAATCCAGCGAAAACAATCCCAAAAAATAAGAGAAAATCAGCATGACCTTTTTGTTCAGATGAATAACGGAGAGTTGATACCTGATTTGGAGATAGACGCAGAGATTTTTGCTGAATTTTTTAGTTATTAGTGGGGTTGAATCTGATGTGAATATGAAAAAATATTTCGTCCAAAATTTGTAGGCACCTAATTTAAAAGGAATAAGTTATTCAAATATTTATCCCAGATTTGTAGGTGCCTAATTTTGAAGGAATCAGCTCTTAATATGAGTATTTAATGAATGGTATAAATTTTATAGAAAAAAATACAAACATAACGAATAATAATAAAAATGCACATTCTTAATAATAAAATTTCATATAATATAGATAAGAAAAAACTTCATTTCAAAAATGCTCTTCCTAAAAGAGATTTTTACATGCCTAATCCTTTATTTAATATTATTTTCATTAATAATATTATTCTTCATTTATTCCATAAATGGCAATTTTTTTTACAATTATAGCACATTTTAAAAATAAGCTAAACCTTATATTAAGGAGTTAGTTTTATTATAACAATATTGATATCATTTCTCTCTCATCATTATAGTAGAACATTCCTTTCCTTTTTTCACTTTTTTGTGACGGTAGTCCCTCCTCCCTCCCTTCCTTTGTTGTTGTTATTTTCTATCTCCATTCTTGCATATAAAAACCAAATTTAAATATTTGTATACACACACACACACATATATATATATATATATATATATATAAATTCAAATTGGTCATAATGTGTATATACGACAAATATACCTTTTATATTTTCAACTAAACATGTATACATTTTTGCTTATATTTTGTATATGAATAATGTGATTAGTTGGAATTTTTTTGTGTGGGATATTCATGGTCTTTATAACATATAAATATTTTATACTTGAAATATACCATAAATATGAAAATCCTCAGGGAAAAACGCATGCATATACTAGTATATTTGTAGAATATTAAATGTATAAAACTTAATTGCTCTAAATATATACTATATATATTTAATATATTTTTGAAATATTTACAATGTCAATTAGTATACGTTTTATATATCGTTAAGATTTAAATATACAAACATAAAAGAATTAAAAATCAAATAATTTTAAATTAGTCAAATTATTATTCAACGTTAATTTAGGAAGTTAAGGAGAAGAGTAGGAACTTATTTGGATTTCTTTTTTTGGAATTGATTGCTTTAGATTTTTTAAATCGTGATTCTGGGTCCATATTTATAGCTTCATGCTAAAAATATAATTATTTAGGTGCCTTTTTTGTAGAATACCTACTACTGCTAGGTAAATAAAATATATTCTTAAATATGGCCTACTTATGTTCTTTCCCCCTTCTAAAAATTGATACAAAAAGTGACTAGCCCGTTACTACAGAAATTACCCCACACACAAATGTGCTGATTATGCCCGACCTAGTGAACCCATTATACTTGACCAAATTGACAAACCCACTTCTATTACTTATAGGAATGGCAAACGGTGCGGGGCGGGGCGAAACGGTTTTTCAGCTTTCGCGGGGCGGGGTGGATTACATTGTTTGCGGGGCGGGGCGGGGCGGGGCGGGACGAGGCATAATTTTTTTTAAAAAAAATTAACGCGGGACGGTGCGGGTCGCGTGTTGCATCATAATTAAAAAACTTTTCAAGAATCAATAAAATTTCACATTAAGTTCAAAATTTTGTAACAATTGTTTGTATGAGGTTACCTTTTTGGAAATTTAAGCAATATATATTTTTCAGCATATACGTGTAAAAATACTAACGAATACAAATAAAATATACTATAAAAATAAAAGAATAACCTATGCTATTTTGCTTTACCTTCATTAACTATGAAGTTCATAAAACGAAAAATCTTTTCCTGTCATCCAAATATGTAGGTACTCCTTACTGATTTTAGTTAATTTACTCCATACACCAACTAAACTCTAATAGATGAGATATTAATATTGACAACAAGAGTTTTGATGATGACTATTGACCGAGCAATTGAGAAGGATAAAAGAAATATACACCAAGAATATCCGTATGTAAAAAAGTGTGCTTCATACATGTTTTTTGCTTCATGAACTTAAATAGTACTATTAAATTACACCTATCTTATTAAACTTTGATTTTTTATTTTCGTAGGTTCAGATGACACCGAAAAGCATCTTTTATTTTACTAGATCGGATTAAAAAATTTTAAAAAATATATATGCGGGGCGGGACGGGACGGTTTTCGCGGAGCGGGGCGGTGCGGTTTTTCGGGGGGCGGGGCGGGGCAGTTAAAATTAGAAAAATTTATTTTGCGGGGCGGGGCGGGGTGGGTTGGAGTCTTCGCGGGTGTGCGCGGGTGTGCCCCGCAACTGCCCCGCCCCGCACCGTTTGCCATCCCTAACTACTCACCATTTACCAGCTTGTATCCGAATTCATCTCAGTATTTTCTTCAAAAGCTCTCCACCTCTGTCTTAAAAATCAGGATTGCAACTTGTTTCGGGGTGGAGCACTCGTACAATGCTCCTGTGCTTATATGTGTGGCTTAATTTCGTGAGACTTACGCCTCGATTATCTGGGCTTCGCCTCGAACACGTCCAACGCCCTACGTACTGGGCTCACAAATAAAACTTAATGCAATTGTATATAACTAGCCTTGCAAATCTTCAAAATTTCTTAATAAATCGTTGACTACTCAAAATTACTTTTTTCCTAAGTGTAAATTATTAAGTCGTGAGTTTTATCATAATTAAAATAAAAATTATTGCACATTATTCATTAAGACTGCTATGATAGTTAATTTTAAATAAGATTTTCATTTAAAAAATATTTATGTATTAACTATTATTATGTCCTTACTATATAATACTGCATAATTTTTTTTATAAGTTGTTTTTTTTTAAATATTATTTTTACGTTTACGAGATACAATACTTATTAATTTAATAGCTCAGTATTAGCTAGTAACTATATCCAAATAATTAGTTATCATAGTAATGTATGATGAATTATGTGTCACTTTATTAACTTATTGAAACATAAAAATAAATGATGCTTGGGAATCATATTTAACTTGTGAATTATGTTATTATATAAATTCTCTTTCAATTAGAAAGCATATTAAATAAAAGGAGTATTTTAAGAAAAATATTAAATTATAATATCGAAATTCTTTAAAATTCATTACTCTTTAAGAGATACATATAAGTTTCGTATCAAACACATTACTTTTGATATTTGAGTTGTAACGATATTGCAACTATTTGCATATTATAATATACTATGTCATACTTTTCGTATTTTTCATAGTTGAATTATAATTTATTAATAGTTTAGATATATTATTTGTTACTCCATCCGTTTTAATTTTTGTGAACTTGTTTGACTAGGCACGTAGTTTAAGAAAAATGAAGACTTTTTAAATTTGTGGTCCTAAACAAGTCAAAAAGGGCCCAAAGTATTTGTGTGGTTATAAAAGTTTCTCATTAAGAGAAATTATAAGTTCAAGCTAAATTATTTTCAAATTTAGAAACGATTCATTCTTTTTTGAACGGACCAAAAAGAAAACAGGTTCACATAAACTGAAATGGAGGGAGTATAATATTGTTATATTAATGTAATTTTTATAATTATTATATTTTATATTATCTTAAAGTTTTTTGAAATTAGTAAATTTAAAGATCCATATAACTTACAGCCCATATATCAGGTCTTATGTCTCGGCTCGTCATTTTGTGATTATAATATAATTTGTATAATTATTTTTTATTTTATACTATCGTAAAATTTTTAAAATTAGTAAAATTTAAAGATTCGGGAGACTTACGCCTCAACTCGTTAGATGTAAAACGCCTCGCCTCATGCCCCGCATTTTAAAACATTGCTCTCCACCCACTCCAAGGAACCTAATACCAAATTTATTGCATTTTCCAGTGGATGATTAAAAATTCACGACCTAGATTTTGTAGCACCTGATTTTGAATTCCATCTCCAGGAGGTAAAAACACCTCATGCCTCATACATTCTAATTTACCGCTACTGTCCGCTGCATTTAATTTATTGTTGTTTTACACAATCTTCTCTGTGCATTTTGCTAATTTCATGCCTTCGCTATTGTTTAATTTGATGAGTATGTCAAAAGTTCGTGAATCCATTACCATTTTTTCTAGCTCATTCGTCCTTATTTGCGACTCAAAATAAGTATACTGTTAAATCTAGAAATAAAGACAAAAAGGAAAAGAGCTGGTGCTTTCAGTCCTTTTACTAAATTGAAACGGAATGCTCGACCTCGAGTTTGAAATGAATTATGTTACATTTTCAAAATTTACAAACATGTAACATATGTAGCTTTTTATGATTTTGGAATGGTTGAATTCTTTTGAAAGATAGAAGATAATATATCTATGTTAGGTTTAAACAGAGAATTCTCTGTTTTTTTAATCTTCGTTATGTCTCCATTTGAAGTGAATTTGTTAAAATTCCTGGCATTTTCAGCTTCTGCTTATTCCCTAATACTCGTGCAGGAATGAAGTTTGAATTTTCCGCTTTTTGATTTTAGCATTTTTGCTTTGTTTCTTTTTTTCTATTTTTTCTTTACTGAGCTTATATTAACGATTCAATTGTCTGAAAAGTTTATTGTTTCCCTTTTCTGAATGAGTTACAAATTTGTTGCTCCGCAGATGATGTTGAGACATGCCATATATTTGATGGAAGAAGACTTGAAAACTAAGACTGAGCTTATAACCAAGCAGGAGAGACTAATTCAAATTTTTTTATTAATTTTCTCTTGCTATCATTCCTTAGCTTTCTGTAAAATATTCATAATTCAGGAGTTATATTATCATTAAACGCGATTAGCGGATAATCATTAACTTATTCAATTATTTCTTGGTATAGGAGCTACATTTATATCATAGTAATTTGCACATAGCACTTTTTGTTTGTTTGTTTGTGGGTGTGTGTTTAATAAAGTAATTTGCACATAGCACTTTTTTTTTTTCGTTTGTTTGTGGGTGTGTGTTTAATAAAGTAATTTGCACATAGCACTGCTTCTTCAAATGTGTTTGCCCTGCTTTGACACTCATTCTTCCGATCACTAAAGCTCTGGAACAAAAGGTTTGCTTTGGCAGCTACTTCCCTTCGTCCTTATCTCCATTTTTGAGCCATATTAGCCACGTGTCATGATTTTAGTGTGTCATATGGAGAGGCCGTGTTTTTATTTTCTATTATATAGAAAAGAGAAGAAGAGGTTGATCAAGGATATAATGGTCATTTTAAATATATTAGTGCATCATTTGTTTGTATATTAGATTCAAAAATATTGTTGTGAGTTCTTAATAACCGAAAATATCAAAACTAACGTGCCCATAAGCTATTAAATTCTTTAGCTAGACCCCACTTTCCATTCAACATTTACTATCTTTATTAAATGCATTATTTGATTGATATTTTTTTTTAAAAAGTACTTTTAACTAGAATAATTATTTTTTTGATAATTTATAATCTAAATGTTCGCCCGATTAAAAATACTAAGGTCACATACATATATATATGACAATTCTATTATTTTCTTAAGAAATATCATTTTATTTATTAACTATTTCAGTAAAGAAGATTTCATTTTATCAATTGATATCATTTTTACAAATTTCAATTGGAATACTTCATAAAATTCGGAAATTCTTTTTATTTAAGAATAAAATATAGTTTTAAGTTCCCTTTTTGATTATAGAATATAAAAAATTATGATAATTATCCAATCTCTAAAAATATGAGTTGAGAATATCTGAAATAAAAATGAAGACAACTAATTTGTGAAATTATTATCTTTTAAAAATCGTTATATATTGAGAAGTATGAGAAGTATATATCGTCATACAATATTAAACTTCTCCCTCTATGATCGAAGTTAGTTGAGTACATACTCTATTCAATTAGAATTCGATATTATAAAAAAATTTAAATAGATACATATACAATTAATATTTTTAAAATAGTCTCAACAAATACTACTATTATGATGATGACTGCATTATACCCTAAATAGTATCTCAATCATATTGAATGAAACTAGAAAAAAATATTATGTTATTCCTATAGAACAAATCACAAAGTTTCTTGTTAAAATTCTTAATAATTAAAATCACAATTATTACTTAAAAGAACCAAAAAATACCTTTTCATTAACTATTGGGAATAATATTAACATTTAACTTATGATTACTAAAAAAGAAAAAGATAATGCATTAACACACTGAAAATACTAAAAGAATAAAACTATATATCATTCAATTTAAAAAAATTCTATTATATAGAAAAGAGAAGAAGAGGTTGATCAAGGACATAATGGTCATTTTAAATATATTAGTGCATCATTTGTTTGTATATTAGATTCAAAAATTTTGTTGTGAGTTCTTAATAACCGAAAAAATCAAAACTAACGTGCCCATAAGCTATTAAATTCTTTAGCTAGACCCCACTTTCCATTCAACATTTACTATCTTTATTAAATGCATTATTTGATTGTTATTTTTTTTTAAAAAAGTACTTTTAACTAGAATAATTATTTTTTTGATAATTTATAATCTAAATGTTCGCCCGATTAAAAATACTAAGGTCACATACATATATATATGACAATTCTATTATTTTCTTAAGAAATATCATTTTATTTATTAACTATTTCAGTAAAGAAGATTTCATTTTATCAATTGATATCATTTTTACAAATTTCAATTGGAATACTTCATAAAATTCGGAATTTATTTTTATTTAAGAATAAAATATAGTTTTAAGTTCCCTTTTTGATTATAGAATATAAAAAATTATGATAATTATCCAATCTCTAAAAATATGAGTTGAGAATATCTGAAATAAAAATGAAGACAACTAATTTGTGAAATTATTATCTTTTAAAAATCGTTATATATTGAGAAGTATGAGAAGTATATATCGTCATACAATATTAAACTTCTCCCTCTATGGTCGAAGTTAGTTGAGTACATACTCTATTCAATTAGAATTCGATATTATAAAAAAATTTAAATAGATACATATACAATTAATATTTTTAAAATAGTCTCAACAAATACTACTATTGTGATGATGACTGCATTATACCCTAAATAGTATCTCAATCATATTGAATGAAACTAGAAAAAAATATTATGTTATTCCTATAGAACAAATCACAAAGTTTCTTGTTAAAATTCTTAATAATTAAAATCACAATTATTATTTAAAAGAACCAAAAAATACCTTTTCATTAACTATTGGGAATAATATTAACATTTAACTTATGATTACTAAAAAAGAAAAATATAATGCATTAACACACTGAAAATACTAAAAGAATAATACTATATATCATTCAATTTAAAAAATGAGAAAAATATATGACGAATTATTTTTCAATTGACTTTTTAATTACTATTTAATAATAATTAATTTAAGGCTTAGTGATGTAAAAAAATATATTAAAATAAAAGAGGCCCTATGTAGAAATAATTTAAATTCTACTTGAATTATTATCTACCTCACTGTATAATAAAGCATTAAACTCGACAAGTATTTCAAAGTGATTGGTATAGTAATACGATTTCAGAAAACTTAAAATGCACATAATACAAAAAATAAATAACAATACATGTAATCATGGTTCTATATGTTATTATAGAAAAGCCTATTCTATTTCTTCTTTCCCTAAAGGCGTATAAAGTGTGTAATTAACAATAGACCAAAAAATATTAAAAAGATGAAAAAAAAAAGAGAAAAAAAGAAACAACAATTGGGCCCGTGCATCGCACGGGTGCATCATCTAGTACTAATATAAATAGTCAACCCCCGAGAAGTGCTCGATAAGTGGTAGTATTCTGATTTTAGATTTTTTCCTCTATTTTGCCGTATGTTTGGACCAGGTCAAATGTGTGACGACCCGAATCGTCGTCTCATGTGTTACCGCCCCATTTTTCCCATTTTATGATTCGTCATGTTTCATTATCATTTGGATTGATTTTGGTATGAAATGAGACACTTGTTATGGCCGAAAAAATCAGGTGTCATGCGAAAGATAGCAAAGCAAACCTTCAACGACGATAAATCATACAATAAAGAGAAATCTACCAAAAGAGACACAAATATTTAACATGGTTTGATCAACTGACCTACGTGACCTACGTCCACAACGGAGATGAGCAATCCACTATAATAGAGAGTACAAAATATCGAGAGAACAACCTCACGAAGAGGCAAACACAAGTGACACACTGACACTTGTCCCGAAAAGTTCTCCCCCTAAACACGACTCTCAGAATGAGAAGGAAGGATCCTCAATTTATAGAACTCCAAACCTTTTCCTACAAGAAAAGGGACTAGCCAAATATGAAAAAAAATTCAATTTCTTTTTATAAAAAAAAAAACCCAACTTAGGTAATTATATTGCCCCTTTCCTTCAAGAGATAGAAAAATCAAATATGGTAAGAAAATTATGGCAAACACCTAACAATTCTCCCCCTTGGCCTGAATTTTCTGACAAACTAAACTTGATCCACTTCATCACATAGCCTTCAATAGGTCGCATCTCCAGATCTCCTCCACAAAGTTTGTCTCAATGTGCGTAGCACTCTGGTCAAATTTCTCAGATAAAAGTCATGATATATATGTTGCGCCTAGAACTGAACCTGCCAAGATGAACCTTTCTTGAACCTCGTTCTGATACCACTTGTTATGATCGAATGTGTCTTCAAGTAGAGGAACTATTGACAGGCTTCATGCCTGTCAATTTTATACAAAATGCATGTTTATCTGCAACCACCGCTTTTGTCAGCATATCCGAAGGATTTTTATCAGTATGTATCTTCTCAACCTCAAATAATTTCTCTTCCACAGCCATTTGTATCCAATGATACTTTCTATTTATATTTTTGGTCTTAGAATGAAAAGTGGAGTACTTGGTGAGACATATAGCTCTCTGGTTATCACAAAATAAGATGTACCGTGGCTGCTCAAAGCCAAGATCATTAATAAACTCCTTCATCCATAATAGTTCTTTGGCACCTTCTGTGATAGAAATATATTCGGCTTCTATGGTGGATAAAGCTATGCACTTCTGTAGTCTAGATTGCCAAGAAATAGCTCCCCCTGCAAAAGTGATCAAATAACCAGAAGTGGATCTTGAATTATCAAGATTGCCTCCTAAATGAGAGTTTGTGTAACAAATAAGTTCAGGCTTGCCATTGCCAAAGCACAACTTCAAATCTGCAGTACCTTTCAAATACCTTAATATCCATTTTACTGCGTCCCAATGTTCTTTTCCAGGATTAAAAAGGAATCTACTAATAGTACCAACGACATGTACAATATCTGTCTAGTGCATACCATATCATACATCAAGCTACCAACAACAGAAAAGTAAGGAATACAAGACATCTCTATTTTCTCTTTATTAGTAGATAGACTCTAACTAATACTCAATTTGAAGTGTTTAGCCAGAGGAGTACTAACCACTTTTGCATCTGTCATATTTGTCACACCTCCTTTTTGCGCAAGTCCGCGAGTGCGCGAATATAAAAAGGAGTTTTTCCAATTAAAGGACAATCAAAACGGGATTCATTTATTGAGATATTCAGAGTCGCCACTTGGGAGATTTATGGTGTCCCAAGTCATCGGTTGAATCCTGAATTGAGGAAAGGTTTGACTCTATTTAACAGTCTGCGTACCAGAAATCCGGATAAGGAATTCTGTTAACCTAGGAGAAGGTGTTAGGCATTCCCGAGTTCCGTGGTTCTAGCACGGTCGCTCAACTGTTATATTTGGCTTGATTATCCGATTTTAATACAAATATGAACTAATGTGCAAACTACCACTCCAAACCGTTTTAATTGTTAGAAGAAAATTATAATGTCGTGAGAATATATCTCGAATTTCGTCACATAAATGTGTCCGCAATTTTTGATATATTCCGACTTCATTGGGATTTGGATTGGGGTCACATAAATGTGTACCCGAGTTTAAGGAGGTACAATTATTAAATACGCGCTTAAAACTATTAACGCGTTATTATTTTGAGAATGCCGTGAAAATTTACTAAACGGCCAATCTCGGATTTCTAAGTAAATATATATACTTATGAAGATTTCACAGTTTTTGCGATTTATTTATCGAAGCGCGTCTCATTTATTAACAAAATAATCCTAAAATGACTACATTTCCTATTTTTTTTTAGTTTTTATAAATAAAGAAATCTCATAATTAATTTAGAAATTAAAAATGCAATACTTATCTAATTTATGACAAAGACTTAATGAAACCGATTTTAATCTATGTTTAAACCAGAAAATATTTTTTTTTCGGAATTATTTTTTATTATTTTTGTAAATACGAAATTTCTTTACTTAATAATAAAAGAAACATAATTAGAACAATATTTAAAAATCTTGAGTGGTAATATATATAAAAGAAAAACCAATAAAATCATTTATTCAAAATTATCAAAATTATAGCCATATTAAAGCTTGTATGGTAAAATTATTTTTTATTTCCAATCGTTCAAAACTAAGTTTATTTTTTAGAAAAACAGCAATTATAAATTAACTATAATTTTATTTAAATTCGTTTTTTTATATTAGCTTAAAGAAAAATATATTATTTGTTATATTTAGATTGACAAGAGGGGTTGCTCTGATGGTAAGCAACCCCCACTTCCAACCGAGAGGTTGTGAGTTCGAGTCTCCCAAGAGCAAGGTGGGAAGTTCTTGGAGGGAAGGATGCCGGGGGTCTATTTGGAAACAGTCTCTCTACCTTAGGGTAGGGGTAAGGTCTGCGTACACACTACCCTCCCCAGACCCCACTAAGTGGGATTATACTGGGTTGTTGTTGTTGTTGTTGTTGTTGTTATATTTAGATAAATGTTAAATAAAAATAGACATTACTTAAATAAAACTGAAAATATAAGTGCAAAATCGGCAATTAATATATATACAAACTAAACCAATTATCTTACAACTAATTTAAACTCATTTTTTTTAAAGTTTTTACTATTTTTGACTTAAACCCTTGATATTAACTATTTACAACTATTTTTTCAAAACCATAATCAACCTTAATTATTTAAACCTATATTTGGAGATTTGATAAATTTGAAGAAAACAATTCTTTTATCATTTAAAACTTAAACCGTACCTAAATGCCTAAATTACGCAAAAATAATTACAATTCACATTTTTTTTTGTTAAAATTAACTACATATTTACAAATTATCTTAAAAAAATGATGTTAAAATATTTGAAGCTAATGAACTAACAAGTTTTAATTAATCCAATTAATAAAGAAAAATAACTCATTCTTACTTCAATTACTAAACCATTTGAACATTAAGAAACATATTTATAATTATATTATTTAATAACCAATTTTGAAGTGAATTATTATTGCTACAACAAGATTTAATTATTTAAATTTATAACAAAAACTTACAGAATATTAATATTGAATTTATTTAAACATAATCCGTAAAAGAAGATAGAAATAGAAACTATTTAAAATTTCAGAATTTGCATACTTCCCATGTATTCATCTTATCATTTAAACATAATTAGGTATGTACATGATATTGGAAATAAAAGAACACCGGTGATCAACACACCAAATAACAACACAGCAATATCACAGCAACAACAACCTCAAAAATACCCAGTATCCGAATTTCAACAATAAGAATTAATAACCCGAATTGAACTTCAGAATAAGATTTGTAAAAATGGAAGACTAATTTTTTAGATTTTTTCATTCGTTTTTTTTTTTACTATTTGCTAACACTCTTTAAGATTTTTGTTTATCAGATTCTTCTTTCTAAAATTTTTCTTCTCTTCTAATCTTCTCAAATTTCTCTTCTATTTATAGCAAAAAATTTCGAAATTTTCAGATTTTATTTTTATTATTTTATTTATTTTTTTTATCTTTTTATAATTAAAAGAAATCCCACTTACTAAATGCTTTTATTATTTTATAAAAAGAAATCCCACCTTGCTTATCTTTTATTTTTTAAAACACAACTTTAATGATTTTTATATTTTTAATTGTCCACTTTCTTTTATTTATTTAAAAGAAAATGCCACTTTCTTTTCTTTTCTTTAAAAAAAACAACTTTCTTTTACTTTTGATTTTTTTAATTTTCAGCCACTTTTGACTTTTATTCCAACTTTCATTTTCAATTATTTAAAACCAACCGAAAATTTAAAAAAAATATTAATATTTTCATTTTTTTAATAAAAAATAAATTATTTTTTTTTAAAAAAATAAAAAAAATTAATAATAATAGCAATAATATGAATAGTAATAATTTACTTTTAAAAAAAAACTAAATCATATATATATATATATATATAATTAAACAAAAGCTAAAATATATAGAGTGAAAAATTTAAATACGATCAAACATTTTTGTGGGGGCTTTTGTGTGTGTGTGTTAGGATTTTTTGGTTTAGGGTGTGTTTTGAATAGTGTATAGTAGTGTAATAAATGGGTCGTGGGTCATGGGTTTGGGTTATTGTGTTTTGGGTTGGGTAGAATATGTTTGGGCTCAAGTTTTGTGACGACCCAAAGGGTCATCACTTGTTTATTTAATCATTCCGAGCTTTTGAGGCCTTGAAAACCTCATTTATAGTTGCTTCGATTTGCGTGCACAGTCCGGGCACAAAGCTGAAAAATATTTATGTTGAAATATGTGAAATATGTGAAAAAGTAGAAGAATTTTGATATTAATATTGATATGGTTGACTTTGGTCAACATTTTTGGTAAACGGACCGGATCCGTGATTTGACTATTTCAGAAAATCCGTAGAAAAATATGGAACTTGGGCATATGTCCGGAATTGAAATCCGAGGTCTAGAACCCCAGTAAAAGAATTTTTCTGTTAAATTTTTTTCTGAAAATGTTTAAGAAAATGAAACTGAATTTTGATTAAAAAGTACTGGTATCGGGCTCGTATTTTGGTTCCGACGCCCGGTACAGGTCATATATATTGGTTAAGCGCTTCCTGTAAAGTTTGGTTGAAAACGGACGTCGTTTGACGTGTTTCGGCCTTAAATTGGAAAGTTTGGAAATTATGAAATCTTAAAGAGTTCTTGAGCTTTAAGGCTCAATTCATGGATTTTGATGTTATTTTAGCGATTTGATCGCGCGAGCAAGTTCGTATGATGTTTTTAGGTTAGTGTGCATATTTGGTTTGGAGCCCCGAGGGCTCGGGAGTGTTTCGGAGGTGGTTCGGGGTGTTTTTGAACTTAAGAAAAAACTGCAGAAATCTGCAGCAGGCATTTCCTCATCGCGTTCGCGATGCCTTGGTCGCGTTCGCGAAGAACATTTCGTTCCTTCTTCGCGTTCGCGTCCTGTTGATCGCGTTCGCGATGCCCAGCATTTTCCTTCATCGCGATCGCGTGCCTTAGGCCGCGTTCGCGTAGGCCAAATCTGATGCCCGGCATTTTTCTTCTTCGCGTTCGCGACTCACCCTACGCGAACGCGATGGCCTGATATTTTCCTTCATCGCGAACGCGGCCGGGGTGTCGCGAACGCGATGAAGAAATTATTGCCCAGTGAATTTAATCCCCAAACAGAACACTTACGGGATTGTTTCCATTTTTCACAAAACACTCTCTTCTCCACAGCTTTTTGGACGGTTTTTGAGCGATTCTTCATTAAACTTCTCGGGTAAGTGATTCTTAACTCGTTTTCTTCATTTTCCATCAATATTATTTGAATTCCTAAGCCTAAATAGGTGTAAATGGGTAGAAAAATTAAGAACTTAGTATAGTGAGGGTTTTCAATGAATTTACGATCTAGACTTCGTTTTGGAGTCGAATTTAAGAACAAATTGTATATTTGAACTCATGGAGGATTGGGTGAACTTATTTTGGTTCGAAACTTGAGTTTCGATTATGTGGGCCCGGGGTCGATTTTTACTATTCCGGGGCAGAATGTTGTAAAAATCATATTTAGCAATATGAACTAGTTTGTTAAGTAGAATTGATGATATGAAATCAATTGTGTATAGATACGGTTGGATTGGAGTCAAATTCGAAAGGAAAAGGCATTGCTACGGATTGAATCGTTCGTGAACTTTCGAGGTAAGTGTTTGTTCTATCCTAGTTTGTAGGAATATGAATTTGGTTATGAATAAATTGTTGACTAAGAATTATTGGTGTTATACCGGTAATGAAAGTAAATTGTTGAAACTATTATAAATTATTGGTTTAAAAACCGGTAACTATAAATATTGTTGATATAGAGATTATTGGCTAAATGCCGGTAATATATATATATATATTTATGAAATGGGATCGTGTGGTACGCCGACCACTTATATATAATAAGAAATGGGATCGTGTGGTACGCCGACCACGAAGTGATTTAAATCTTGGCATTGGCCATAGTTGCCGGTAGCCTTTTGATATATTTGGGAGCGGGTGGTACGCCTACCACAAGATATAATTTTTGATATATTTGGGAGCGGGTGGTACGCCTACCACAAGATATAATTTTTGATATATTGGGAGCGGGTGGTACGCCTACCACAAGATATAATTTTGATATATTTGGGAGCGGGTGGTACGCCTACCACGAGATATAATTTCTGATACATTGGGAGCGGGTGGTACGCCTACCACAAGATATAATTTTGATATATTTGGGAGCGGGTGGTACGCCTACCACGAGATATAATTTCTGATACATTGGGAGCGGGTGGTACGCCTACCACAAGATATAATTTTGATATATTTGGGAGCGGGTGGTACGCCTACCACGAGATATAATTTTTGATATACTGGGAGCGGGTGGTACGCCTACCACAAGATATAATTTTGATATATTTGGGAGCGGGTGGTACGCCTACCACGAGATATAATTTCTGATACATTGGGAGCGGGTGGTACGCCTACCACAAGATATAATTTTGATATATTTGGGAGCGGGTGGTACGCCTACCACGAGATATAATTTCTGATACATTGGGAGCGGGTGGTACGCCTACCACAAGAGATAATTACTGTGACAGTTGGGAGCGGGTGGTACGCCTACCACGAGACATGAAATGAAAGAGGAAATTGAAACATGAAAGTAAGAATATTTTGGATATCTTCAGTTGTTGAATAATATTTCAGAGCAGAGTATTTCTTTATAAATGTATTGTATATATATATATATATATATCTATATT